>CAWUFW010021471.1:0-119871 GCA_963921515.1 Calotriton arnoldi | reverse complement strand
ATTGGTCTAAGTCGACGGTGTACCCTCTCGTAGGCGATCTTCCCGCACAGGCAACACAATTGGGTGGAGTTAATATATCGTGGAGCCCCCAGACAGTTAGATACCTGGGCGTCCGCCTGTATCACACGCCACAAGATATATATGAAGGGAATTACTGTCACGCAATGGCCGGGATCAGATCATCCGTGAAATTCTGGAACGATCTCCCGCTAGCTCTCATTGGCAAAATTGCAGTTGCCAAGATGATATTAGTCCAGAGATTGCTTTACCTGTTTGTCAATCTCCCCGTGGTCCCCCCACGTTCCTTCTTCAAAGAATTAGACGCCCTCCTCGGGACCCTCATCTGAGGATCGAGACGTAGACGAATAGCCCTCGCCAAGCTGCAACTACCTATGGATCAGGGAGGGTTGGACACCCCATCATTCGAGGCGTATTTTCTAGCGGCTCAGTTGCAATGGGTATCAAGATGGACAGCAGGCCGAGCGTTAGGGGAAACAACTGTAGACTCCGGGATAATTCCAACCCCCATCATACTCTGTATGCTGCTGCCAGGGGCGGGACCCATACAGGAGTGCCCACTCCAGGTTTCGGTGGCACATTCTTGCCTAAAACGGATACACAGACTGAACCGCGAGGCGCCTATGTATTCCCCCGACCTGCTGCTGGTGGGGTTCCCGAGGGGTCGTGCACACTACACAGAGCGGGCACTACGTGAGTGGATGGCACACTCGGTCACAGAGGCGGGCTCCCTTTACGCGAATGGGCAACTACAGACGTTTGCAGAACTGGTAACCGATATGGATCTCCCCAGAGGGCAATTTCTTTTACATAGGCAAATGTTAGGAGACTGTCACCGCATGTGGCATACAATAGACACTGAGCCACCCACACACCCGGTGATACACACAATCCTACAGATGGGCCCAGGGCACCATCTGATAACATGGCTATAAAAAGCGGTGCGTGCACTAAACCCGATCACCCTTGTGACCCTCAGAGAGAAATGGGAAGCTGAGATCCGGAGACCACTTCATGACAAAGAGTGGGAACGAGCACCCAGCTATAGAATGATGATGGATTAAACCCAGAACAGTTGACTGGGGGTGAGTGCTTGCAATGTTCAACACTCCGTCCATCATCCCCTTTGGTTTTGCTATGTTCGCCCTAAGTTGGCAGGGTATGCCCAGACGTGGGTCCCTTGCTCACTTTGCCACTGGATTCAAGATAGCCTGGCTGATGACGGCTGTAAGCCAGAAACCGGTCCCAGGATGCTTGTTTCTGGTCCAGGGAGGACATGGCTTGGCAGTTCGGGCTGGACTGTTCCCATGAGGCACAGGGTCAGACTGATTTGCATATGGCCATGTCTGAACTGGGGTGGCGGAGTGAGCTAAAGAATGATGATGGATTAAACCCAGATCAGTTGACTGGGGGTGAGTGCTTGCAATGTTCAACACTCCGTCCATCATCCCCTTTGGTTTTGCTATGTTCGCCCTAAGTTGGCAGGGTATGCCCAGACGTGGGTCCCTTGCTCACTTTGCCAATGGATTCAAGATAGCCTGGCTGATGACGGCTGTAAGCCAGAAACCGGTCCCAGGATGCTTGTTTCCGGTCCAGGGAGGACATGGCTTGGCAGTTCGGGCTGGACTGTTCCCATGAGGCACAGGGTCAGACTGATTTGCATATGGCCATGTCTGAACTGGGGTGGCGGAGTGAGCTAAAGAATGATGATGGATTAAACCCAGATCAGTTGACTGGGGGTGAGTGCTTGCAATGTTCAATACTCCGTCCATCATCCCCTTTGGTTTTGCTATGTTCCCCAAAAAAGTGTCCCGCAACTATCGCTTTAAGAACATACAACTTAATATCCTACACCGTGCCTATCTGACCCCAGAGAAGCTCCAGCGTTACTACCCAGACACGCTTTTTACATGTCCAAGGTGCCCAGAGCCCCAGGCATTGTTCCTTCATATGTTTTGGGACTGCCCGACGCTCCGAGCATACTGGGCCAAAATCCATGCCACTCTGCGCACAGTCACAGGGCTCACGGACATCAGTACATGGGAGGCCTGCGCACTGGGCATTGCCAAACGCCATAAGCACCAAAAGGTGGAGACACGATTTGCATCCCTGGTGCTCCTTCTGGCTAAACGCTGCATAGCAATGCACTGGAGGGCGCCCGAGGGGCCACCGATAGCGGCCTGGATGGGGGCGGTTAATAAATGGGGCGCCTCGGAAGAGGAGACGCTTCGACTAGAAGAAACTAAGGGTTCACGCAAACATCCCATCTCCATGCAATGGGCCATCCTACTACATTCTTTCAAGCAGGAAACTATCGAGACGCCCCAATCACAAGCCGCCCGATCCCCCGCTGCAGGGGCGCGACCTGGGATGACTCAACTTAATGCCCCTGCGGAGTAGACACACTACAGGTGTGGGGTGGATAGCTGAAGCCACGCAACATAACTCATACTCTGGGAGTGGCACACCTGCCTTCCCCTCTAACACACGCACAGTTCATAGCCGAACAGCTACGTATCAACCCATTGGTCTCTGTTGATTGATATAGCCATAGGTGCAGTGAACCCCAGTTATGTTACCCCGGTTGAAGAGTTTAGATTGTTACCATAACTACAGAAAGATGTTAACCATGGTGCCAGCCCCGCCGGCTGGTGCTGAACACACTGTGCATGCAATAGATGATCATTCACAGACACATGTTGCATGCATGTATACTTCCTTATATGGACAGAAACACTTGAGGAAATAGAGTATGTACCTTACACTGTCCTGTGGTACGATCTGTAAAATGTTAGTGACGCATGGGGAAGTAGAGTATGCATCTTACACTTGCTCGAAGTACGATTTGCAAAATATTTTGTCCTGAAATAAACGCAATGTATGTACGGTGTGAAAATAAGAAATGCCAATAAAAACGATTTTGCAAAAATAAAAGCAGTATAATAGGAGCCTGTCCATGTGTGTAATATTTTGGCTCTCAGTTGGGGCAGAAATAGATTGTAGTGTAGAGTTTGTCAAAAGATCAGTATGTAGGTGATGTGTTACAAGCGTGAGCTGGTTTAAGTTCTCACAAGTCAGTGGGAGCCAGGGGTTTTTGGAAAGAGGGATATGTGGGGAATATAAAGTATAATAACCTGAATAGTGGAGTTTAGTCCATGTCCAATATGTGGCAGGAGCATTTGTATCTCCACAGGGTCCCTAGGTAACCCTTGGGGCATTATTGTGGAGAGAGCAAAGGGGAGAGCTTGCATCACTTCCAGCATAACATATTGCAGTCTTGCATCAGGATGATACCAGAAGTAAGCAAAATGCGCTTGAGCTACTAGGAAATAAAGATATAGATCGGGTACGCTGAAGCCTCCGAGGTCATAAGGGAGCGTGAGCATACTCCAACTAATCCGAGGTTGACGGCCCACCTATATGAGGTGTGTGAGTAGACTGCACAGATTATCAAAAAACCTTTGGTCAGAATAATAGGGATATTTAGAAATAAGTATAACAAGCATTTGCAATGCAATCGGTCTCGCATTTGTGAGAGTTTAAGCTATCGCCATTGTAAATGACAATGCCTTTTATTTATCTGTTTTGATAATTAACACAAACAAAAGGTATTGTCACTTACAATGCCAATAGCTCAAATTCTAGTAAATGCGAGACCTATTTTATTGGAAAGAAGCGGCCGCCATTGTCCCGGGCTGCTTGGAAAGTGAAAGCACGCATGGCATGCCGAATGTTGCAGGAAAGCACGTGGTGCCTGCAGTAGGCTCCTTGTAAGCTATTGCCAATGCTGGGATTGAGGCCTGCTTGTGACAGCACACCTCCATCCCAGCATTCATTATCGGAGTGTGCCCAGTTGGCGCTTGTATCCAATCTGCCTTGTATGGTTGCAGGACCACATAAGGCACACACTGTGTGATCCTTACATATTGAAGTATATGTAAGGATCACACCTGATCACTGCGTTTCCTGGTGTATGTAGCCTGCATATGCAGAATGTAAGCAGTCTAATTTGAACAGTTTACACTATGCAAAAGATTAGTCCCCGACAAGCACCAACCCTATATATTGTTTTGCAAGCACAAAAGTAGTCAGAAAGCATTAGTCCATTCCTGTGCAAAATGCAATGAGAGGTGGGCAGCTTTGCCTCCCATTTTCCCGTGTGATTTTCAAAGGGTGGCAGAACGTGCTTTACAGTTTGGAATTGTAATTACGAATTGCTAAGCACTTCTGAGTGCTGCCATGGAATGTATGTCTTTTTCTCCAGCTCCAGTGCAGCTCCTCACCTCTCGCCCCGCACTGCTTAAAGATCAGAGAGCGGCCATGCACTCAGCTGTAAGTTGGCTCACCAGATTTTCAAAAACAGAAATCCTGCTGGCCAAAGAGTCACAAACCTTTCATGACCAATAACAAACACAAGAAGTAAACAAACAGACAGTATGCTAAAAATTATCCTTAATTTATATATGCATGTCGATTAGGCTTTTAATAAAGGATAGTTGTATTCAGGAGTAAAGATGCGCCTTCACAATTAGTCAGCCGACTGCTGAGCGAGCGTGAACACTTGGAACCTCTCTCCATTTGAATACAGATTGATTTCTGCTTCTTCGACTAGAGCCCGTATATACCTGGGTCTTCAGTTAAAGCATTCACAGCCCTTGTGTGCTGAAATAGAGAACCTTTTGGCATTTTCCAATTTGTGGATTAGATATATCAAATATTAACCTTACTAATTGTGAAGGGTCTTTTTTATCAACATATTCAATGTCCTGAGGATGGTCTAACGGACACAGACTTTATTAGACCGAAACGTCGACAACTACACCTATTCCATATTTTATTGTATTGTAGGCAATGTTTGCTTTGTGTAAACTTCTTAGATTGCCTTAAAATCATTTTGTGAAAAGGTGTTCACAATTGTAACTATGAAGGATATTTAATTTTATGCAACTGTTACTTCTGGCTACATTGTGTTGTTTTTGATTTTGTACCCTTTATAACTAATAATTTTCAATCGATATAAAATTAGTTTTTGAATATATACACCCGTGTCTTTTTAAACGTTATTTGAATGATCTATTCATTGGTAAATTATCTGAATTGTTTCTTGAGTAATTGAAATGTAAGCTACTTTGATAGAGTTTGCCTAAATTGAATTTATCAATTGATATAAATACATATTTGAACAAATCCCTTGTAGGCTTACTTACCTGCTTATATTAGTCTGACCTTTCTAGTACCTTCAGCTGCCACAAAGAAAACCAGGGCTTCTGTCCTTCGCATGCTGCTGAATGCAGGCCAGGACACTGCAGACAAGTCCCAGGTGTGTGACACTGGAAGCTGTCACGCAGTATAGGTCATGGTTTAACTGAGCCGAGGATGAGGCAGCCATGTTGGAAAAGGTTGAATCCGGAAAGAAAACATGGTAATCCTTTATTTAAATACAATCCAAACTGAAACATTCTTTCAGAATTTCCATCTGAAAAATAATTGTTTAAATGGAAGTGCTAGTTTAGAATCGAGCGCGGCGGCCGTGAGGCGCACTGAGTGGGAAGTGCTCATTCTGAATTCCCACCAGAAAAACATTTTTCAAAATGAAGCGCGGCGGCCGGTGAGGCGCCCTGCACAGCGTGTTTCTATGCAGCAGATGGAGCGCCCTGCACAGTTTGTTTGTATGTGGCAGATGGCTCCTCCGGCTAGGCTGGAGTAAATGTGATCTCTAGCCACAGTGAACCAAGGAAGCCATCAGTTGAGCGCGAGCCGATGCGAGTCAAAACAAAGCGGCAGGGTCTGTGCTTTCACTGTAATGGTGGCCCGCTACTTTGTTTAGACTGGGTTCATCTAAACAAAGGTGCGCGGCCGCTATTAAAGTGAAAGCGCAGAATGGGGCGCTTTAGCAAAGAGAAGCATTTGTTTCTCAAGTCGACAAACAAATGTTTTTTTTAAATAAAAGTGCCCCATTCTGCGCTTTTACTTTAATAGCGGGCGCGCACCTTTTATTAGACAAGCTGCATCTAAAGAAAGTAGTGGGGCCACCATTAAAGTGAAATCGCGGAATGGGGCGCTTGTTAAAAAAAAAATAGTCCATACATAAATATTTAAGACGTGCAGCGTGTAAGGAAACTGTAGTTGGCCGGTGCTCATAGCTTCCAAACGGAAGTGATGTATCTGGAGCACCGGCCAATAAGGAGCCAGAAAACAAAAGCGATAGAGATATATACCAATGGCAAGCAGCAGCTGTAATTACACTCTGTAGAGTGATTACAGCAGATCTTGCAGCGGCGCGTGCATGCTGATGCTCGACCTAAAAAATGTCGAAAGGACCACCATCTTGATTAAGGCAATTCTCCCCGCTACTGAGAGTGGTAGTTTAATCCACCGCTCGACCTGGATAGAACGTTTATTGATCACAGGGCAGTAATTACTGCAAATTACTTTGGAACTATCCCTGTGCAAATTGACACTAAGATATTTAGGCGAGTCCTCACACCACTGTAGAGGGTAGTCGAGGGCACAAGGGGTCCTAGCATCCATCAGTGGAAAGAGTTCCGACTTGCCCCAATTAATGGAAAAGCCAGAGAAGGTTCCATTACCAGCCACCTCTTTGAGAAGAGGAGGAAGGTTAGTCGCGGAGTCTCGGACAAAAAGTAATATGTTGTCTGTGTATAAAGAGGCTAAGAGCGGGCCCTGTTGAAACCAGATCCCACGATACAGATGGCGCTCCAAGAAATGATGGACCAGAGGGTCCATGGCAATAATATATTGCAGAGGTGAAAGCGGGAAGCCTTGTCGGGTGTCATGTGTTAAGGGGAAATATTCAGAAATAGCACCATTAATTCGAAGACATGCTCAAGAGGCAGTATATGACTGAGCAATTCATTCCCGAAAACCCTTAGGGATCCCAAGTTTCGTTAGGGTGGCATGTAAAAAAGGCCATTCAAGAGAATCAAATGCCTTTTCGGTGTCTAAGAGCACAGCTGCTGCTGCGAGATAAGGAGAGATTTGTTTGATGACCGCAAACACCGTGCACAGATTAATTGAGGTAGAGTGGCTAGAGACAAATCCCGACCGAGAGATGACACTGTCCTTTAAAAGAGAGAGGACATAGCAATTACCTTGGCTAAATTTTTAATGTCATGATTGAGTAACGACAAGGGTCTGTATGAAGTACAGAGATGAGGGGGTGTATCGGGTTTTAGAAGTAGGGTAATGAACACTTCGCATACGGTAGAAGGGAGGGTACCCAGTTCCATAAACTCTGCATACACTTCAAGGAAGTGGGGGACCAAACTTGACTTATGGGCCTTATAAAAATCGCCAGTGAAGCAGTCCAATCCAGGAGCCTTAGAGCCACCCAGGGCATCTATAGCTTAAGATATTTCCTCTCCTGTAATGGGGTACGCTACAAAATGCAGTTGGCCATTTACCAGCAATATCATAGTCACTTCAGACAAATAATATGCTAATGAGGTGTCAGAGATATTGGTGCATGACATATAAAGTTGCTTATAATAGTCAGTGAACGTACTTAAAATGTTTGAGTTATCAGTAACCATGGTTCCATCATGAGGTGTGGGGGCCATGCTCTGGCTGTCCCGATCACGCAACTTCTGGTCTATCTTGCTTAAGTCGTTTCTGATACTATGCAGAACTCCTGCATGTTTAGCAATAGAAACTCCCCTGATGTAAGCTTTAAAGGCCTCCCACAGCATTGAGTATGTCTTGACAGCCCCGGTGTCTATTGTGAAGTATTCAATAATTGCATTGCGAAGCTCAGTATGGAATACCTCATGATGTAGTTCATTGGTAGGAAAGCGCCACGTCGAGACCAGTGGACTGGGTTATGGGATTTGCAGAGAAGCTGCATCTGGGGAGTGGTCTGATAATGTACGAGGTTTATGGGTAATATCAGTGAGCCACAGGAACACCTCAGGGGGGAGTACCAGTGACCTATGCGGGTCCATACATTATGCGGAGCAGAGTAGTAAGTCTAGGCTCTATTGTGGGGATAGCGGGAATGCCAGGCATCTGTGAGATGAAAGGTGTCGTGGAGGTCTGTATGGGCCTGCAGGGTACGTGGTTTAGTATCGCCAGATCACAGTGGAGTCAAGAGGAGGATGGCAAGTAATGTTGAAATCGCTCCACGAGAATTATATGGTCAGCTTGAAATCGACCCATGTGAGTGGAAAGTTCATAAAAGGACACCAGAGAGTCCACATTGGGGCATTCACGTTAACCAATAGTACAGACCTGCCAGTAAGTACTTCAGAAACCAAAATATAATGACCATCAGGGTCAGCAATCACATCCTGACTAATAAAGCAGATACTTCTGTGGATCAATGTGCAAACCCCATAGGAGTAGACGCTATAGTAGGCAAAAAAGCAATTCCCGCCCAAGATGAAGCATAAGACCAAGTGGCACACAGAGCCAGGTGTGTTTCTTGCAGTAAGGCCAACCTAACTCCATGTCTATTCAGATAAGTGAGGACTTGTTTCCCTTTTTGGGGGTTATTTAATCCCCTGGTGTTCCAAGTCATACAGGAGATAGAAAGTGAGCAATCAGTCTTGATCAGTAGAATTTTACAAAGAACAGTGAGTATATGATGAAGCAATGGCATATGTGATTAGTAAGGTCATGACATAAACAGTTGAGTAGCTTCTGTGAAAGAAAACAAAGATCATCACAAAAAGGACTTTACCCCATCCCCCACCCACACCGCATTAAAGAAACACTGATGAATCCCAACAAGACCCAAACAAACCAAAGACATAAGCCGGACAGTGTACACCTTGAGGTGTGGCAACCGCCTGAAAGAGGAGTCGCCTTGATGCATGAGGGTCCGTAATAATATGAGGTCATGTATAGCAGGCCTGGGCGTAGTTCACGGAGTTTTGCTACGCTCAGCGTAGTTCCGCAAGGGGCAGAGTGCAGTGTGAACTGCCGTTCATGCTGGTCTTCCTGCCGCTCGGGTAGAAATTCTACCCGAGCGGCAGTTCGCGCTCGTGAACTTACCGTTCGCGAGCGCGAGTGGGGAAAAAACTCCGCTGCACTACGCAAAGCGGAGTTTTCTGCACTCTGCGAGCTCCGCAGAGCACGGAGTGCAGAAAACTCCGCAAACTCTGCAAATGGAGCGGAGTTCACAGCCCAGGCCTAATGTATAGTCCTCTTTCGCATCAGACCACATCAGACCATAGTAACCTGTGGAGGATTAAAGCCATATAACAAAAATGGTGCAAGATCAGGGAGTTGTCAAGCTGAGGTAGTGTTCTGATGGTCAGACGACGACGGAGCCAGTAAGCCGACCAGAGAGCGGCCTTCAGGCGAAGTGGATCCAAATTTATGCTCCCTGCAGAAAAGTGCTGAATCTGAAGGTGAGTCAAACACATGGTATTAGAGTTGGATCCTCAGGCTTGCCGGGTATAACATGGTGTAGCGCAGTCCACATTTCTGTAATGCTCGCTTGATATCAGCATACTTGCGGTGCGCCTCCTGCACCATTTGTGTGAAATCAGGATAAAGGGAAAGGGTTATGCCTTGAGATTTTAATGTCCCCTTCTCACGAGCCAAACGCAAGGTTGTATCACCGTCCCAGTAATTGAGTAACTGGGTGCTAATGAGGCGTGAGGATGTCCCCAGGATTGGATGCAGACCTGTGGTCCTGTGGGCTCTCTCAACAACAAAAGTATCCGTGAATGATTTCCTGCCAAACAGTTCCACCAATATCTACCTAATTTTTGGCAACCACCACTTTCAAAAGGCGTTCCACTTTTTCCAGGTGTTTGTTTATGCCTGCGCTGCCATCCTCTATATCGGAATTCGCTGCTCTGCTGTGTAACCTGGTATTGTGATGTTCTATACGTTCATGCATGCCGTCCAGTCTCATTGTAAGGGCGTCAAAGCATGAGTCTATGGCCTTGAATTTAGCCTTCAGTTCCTCCATTATCACGGCTGTTCGATAAGAGGAGGGGCAAGAGCAGTGTCTGCAGGTGGATCCCCATCCATGGGACCCTCCGCAACCTAGTGTTTTGAGGTTCTAGTGGAGTCAAAGGACAGCTGCCTCTGTTTTGGATCCCTAAGCCTCATTGTATAAATGTAGGGACATGATGGAAGTGTAGTAGCAAGGGTGTCTCGACACAGTCTACAAAACAATGTGGGCAAGGTGTTGAGCTGATGGCAAATGGACAGCAGGATCGGTGGCCAGTGAGTCACACCGAAGAGGATCCCAAGGCAACCAGAGGGGTAAGGCAGTACTCAAACACCAGCATTGAAGATCAAACCAGCTCAAAGGGCAAGAATCGGATGTAACAGGTCACAGACCTGGAGTTCAAATCCAGAGGTTGCAACATTTATCACAGGACAATTCAGATATTCTAATTAAGCAATAGCCCACACGCATGGATGCAATGATCCACAGCACCGCTGCTAGGTCCATCAGGGCCCCTCGGGCAGCAATGGATGAAAGCTGCAACCCAAGGGAGGACCCTCCAAGCTTTGAGGGGGGAGTGTCAGTTAGTGATATGGCATGTAGTCCAGAGACGGCGTCAAACAGGCCGCACCAGGAGTGCCGCAGAGGCAAGGCCCAATGCCCTCAGGCCGAGCTCCAACCAGACCAGGGTGCCAGTACAGCCACGATCACCACCGCAGCACCAGAGCAGGGCCCAGGCAGCAGACCACATTGAAAGGCAGCGTTTTCCCCGCACACAGACAGGGGATCCCAGAGCCCGTAGAGTAGAGAGTGAGGCGTAGGCCGTGCACACCGCGGCCACAATCTCAGGCTTACCTATGGACCCTGTCACCCCGGGGCCTCCAAAGACCACATCAGGCAGCTGCATCCAGCCATGTAGAAAGCCGGAAATCCGTGGGGTATCTGGCACTGATCCGGTGATTTAAGATCACGGCCTCAGCAGGGACCGGGCTGAGTTCGCAGGAGACATGAGGATGGCAGGATGGTACCGCCAGGCAGAAAAACATAGGCGAGGTCCCCGGAGCTTCAGTGCTGTGCGGCCATCTTGGTCACCAGCTCAGTCACGCCCCCCCTCTGTTTACATTTCTTGATCACTTTTCGGGTCTGTGGTTGTTTGGCCATTAAATTCTTTGTGAATACCTTTCCTTTTAAGTTAACATTTCTGTTGTTGTCCTTGTGTTTGATTGGGAAAATACTTCCTATTCAGCAGCAGTGCTGCACACACGCGTTCAATTTGCTTTGTTATGTAACCTTGGATTTCTTCTGCAACTTTTTCATGTCATGTGCCACATTTGTTTGGAAATAACTATTCTTTTTGCAATTTGTATCGCATTAAGTTGCACAATTTGCACATGTTCCACCCTGTAAAATGGTATCCTGTATAATGAGTTATAACCCTTGCACATGCTTATGCTTGTCCTGCAAAAAACTTTTTCTGTGTCCAAATGGAGCTGCAATATTTGCACATCACCCTATTGCTTTATGCACTTCCTGGTCTTCTTGAGTGGGTATGCAAACCAATTACTTTTTTTACTTGTGTTTAATAAAAATAAATACCATAAAAAATACTCAGGCTACTGAGGTTGGTGGTGGGCCTTTGCTTAAGGGCATGTCCAGAGGAGGCTCGGGGTACCACAAATGGTACCACAAAGTTGAACATAAACACATGTAGGAAAATAAAAATTATGCTCACCAGGCAGACAGTCACCAATCAACTCACATCAGCTTGTAGGCTGACATTAGGCAGGCATCCTGTGACCAACAGAGAACGGAAGAGAGGCTTCTTGGTGTTCTGAGTCAGCATCCAGGGACTTTGCATAGCCTGAAAGCTTCCAGGCAGGAACGGTCAATAGCAGGGAAGTCATCTGAAAGTCAACAAGGCATCTGGTTTAAGCCTAGCCCAGCAAAACTGAAGAGCCTCAGTTTCACATTCAGGAAGGCACACCTTCTAGCCGGGACAGGTTGGTCTGTCTTTGTCTGCAACCAGACAAAGAGATAACAGTAGGAGGGCTGTCCTTCCACATCTCTTCCATCAATTCTGTGTGGAATGTGAAGTAAGGGATGGACTGCACATGTTCTTTCTGGATAGCATCCAGTCTCTGGCTTGCACTAATAGATTCTAGTTAAAATGCACAGTGTCTAAAAGCATCATTTCTGTCTAGATCTATCCCAAAACTATTAATAAGCTGTAAGCCCTAGGGCCTCAAGAAGGGGTTGAGGAGTCATATGTTGCTGAGACTATTATTGTAAGTCAGGTGCATTTCTTCTGGGATCTTCAGAAAATGTTTCATTTTTATGCTACATAATATTTGGGCAGGCAGTCATATCAACTTTTCCAGTTAGTCCAGAATAAATCCTTCTTGTGACTCACTGTTTGGAGTTGCAAGCATGCGCATGGTCCAGCCAGCACTGGGGAAGGGGAACCTCCTTTTTCACCAAGCGTGTACTTATTCTTTGAATGACATCTAAGTCTTGTATCTGCTCACATACTCAGAGTGGCTTGGACATATTTAGTGGCTGCCAATCACTGTGATACAGTCTATCATTCTTTTGCTCCTCAGGATGTACAGGAAGATACTATTTTCTTAGTTCCGTCTAGATCCCAGTGGGTTCAGTATGGAATGTCTGCAACTCTCTCAGAAACAAACCCCAGATCAAGCTGTTTTTCATTGGGCAACAAACATAAGGTACTGCCAGCAAAAAAATCAAACAAGAAAAAAATTAATAGCAGACACATAAATGAGACTGATCCTATGAGACAGATTAGCCAATGGAACACATATAAAGTAGCACTAATAAATTTGAAATTCCCACAAAGTTTCATAGCCTTACATTATTGACAAATCTTTCCGGATCACACCTTCCAGATCGCTTCCAGAACCTTCACCACTTGTGCAGCAAAGCCTTCCATTTGTAAATGTAGAATTAAGTAATGGGGACATCAAAAATCCCTCCTGTGTCAACAGTCATTGTCACTGCTGTGGGTACATTAGAAAATGCATTGTCTGGTGCTTTCCTAATTACTTGATATTTTTACCAAAGTCATATTGAACGCAAAGAGAATTAGGTAGATCTTGTCCCAATACAACATATACTTCCTATGAAGCCACAAAAGGCTTAATAAGGTCATCAGTATGTAGCGGGCTCAATATCCAATGAGACCAATTAGTGGTCCATTGATCCAGTCATCTTGTAGCCCACTGATGAAGAAAATATGCAGTGCAGATATTCTCCATGAGGAGTCCCCTGAAAGATCCCTGTAGTATTCATGGACCAAACCTCCATATCTTGTTCACTGCAACTGTAGATACTTTAAAAAGTCATGTGGAGTTATTGCCAAGATGCCCTAAACATAAATTTGCTTGAAAAATGTAATGTGATTCTCTCAAAAAATAGTCTGTTAGCATCATAGACTGCTTTTTTAGTGACAGCAACGAGCGCTCCCTGTTTTGATTCCACTCTATTGCATGCAGGAAGAATTCAGATTTGGTCCTCCGCAGGGACATAGGACCAAGGGGTAGGCAGCGCTGAGATGAGTCAGGTATAAGTTAGATATGTGCATCAATGCTATGGATTGAGCTAGGCCCCATGCCCATCCCCAGCACCAACAGCTGTGTGCAGTCAGCCGGTCCATGTTACCAATCTGTTTGTTATCCTGTATTTCCTACTCTGACTATGCATCCTGAGTGATGTCAAATCAAGTCTGATAAAGTAATGAAACCCTGAAGCATTTGGGCAAAGACGGGGCCAAGTGCGGGCCCACCTGGGCCTGTCTGCGGCAAGATGAGGATGGACTTGGTCATCTCTCTTGGCCCCTGTATCTGCACCTTCTTATTACCAGGATCTTTTGTGAGAAGAAACTATTGGTAGGAGGAAATCTGTAGCTTTGACTATGCCTCCTAAAGACCACCAAATAAGAGCTAAAATACCTAGCTTCCTAATTAGTGCTATAAGTGCAATCTGCTTGGAGATTGAGTGTGTGGAAGAAAGACTGGAGGCTACCAAAAATGGTTTAGGAAAGGCTCTGATTAATGATTCAGACCTCACCTCTCACCAACTAGCTAATGAGTCCACCCAGCGAGAACAGGTGGGAGAGACACCTAACCCCTGAATCTTTAATGGTGATTCATCTATTGTATCTGACAACTGACTTCAATAGTAATGAATCTGTAGGATCCCCGCCGCCCAAAAAGCAAAAAGGCACTCTGCGTCCCACCAATACCCGTTCAAAGAGAATTCTCGCTGGAACTAAGTTTCTATCTAAGCCAGTGACTAACATAGCATCCCAAAATATGGAAAGTGAGTCAGGAGTTGTCCCAAGACAAGTATCAAGCTCTGAACGAGCAAATGGCTACAGTCCAGATGATTAAAAGGCCTGCAAGGGAGAGCTATTCTTTCTTTACTTAAGGGCATAGACTCAAAACTAACCTGTCAGCCTTAGGGCAGTCTTCCCCCAAACGTTTTGGCTTCCCTCCTCCATTTTGCTGAACTTATTTTTGTTTACCTTAAGACTCGGTGCACTTTATCACTGCTAACAAGTGCTAAAGTGCTTGTGCTCACGCCCATATTCATGGTTAAATTGGCTTATACCCAATTGGCATATTTAATTTACCTGTAAGTCTATTGTAGAGTGGTATACCATATCCCCCGGGCCTGTAAATTAAATGCTACCAGTGGGCCTGCAGCACATATTGTGAGTCAGAGATTCAGGGACAGCCACAAGCTCCATAACCAGTCCTAGGTGGATTTCCTAGATTATGCCAGCAATGCACTGAAGGGCTGGGCAGCAAGGTGGATGATTTTATTGGGCTGTACAACCTAATTCTGAGGGAGTTCAAGCTCAGTAGTGGTTTTACAGAGCTGCACCAATCCTATTGGATAGCAGAATTACTGATCCCAGGACTCTTGTTGAGGAGGCAGACCTCTGGGTCAGCGCCAGAGTGTCTAAGACAATGTCTGGGGGGCACCCAAAAGTGTGGTCAGGCTTCCCAACAGAAGAAAGAGGGGGTGGGATAAAAAAAAAACAAGGAGATCTCTTGAGGCACCCAAAACAGTTCAATGGGGAAAGGGTCCCAATCCTAATATGGCCACCAAAAGAAAGGCTTCATAGATAAGAATACTGGAAAGTTCATACCCAAGTTCTATGGGTGCTACCAATATGGAATGCCAAGGGAGATGGCATGTGCTGTAAGAGGGCCCTGCCCTCTAGTAGTGGGCAGTCACTGGGGATGTCCAGTATAGCTCTTAGGGAGGAGATAGCCTCAGTTAGTGTGGGGGAGACTAGCGTGGTTACCCTAGTGTCCTTGGGTGACAATGAGATGGTGCCCAAAGCTAAAATGCCTTCCAATATTTCAAATTTAGGTAGTGGGTCACCATCAATCAGCAGATTGTTAAGGCTCTGAGGGACACAGGAGCCAGTATGACTACTATCAGGTATCATCTACTGTGCACGGAGCAGGTAATACCCAATACATTCCACCCGCTTGTGGTTGCAGACAACCGGAGAGCCACTACCCTCTGGCTTTGGTTCTCTTCAGGTGGGGGAAGGGGTTCTCAGGTCTTTTGAAAGTTGCCATGAGCCCAGCTATGCCTGTGGACTGTTTGTTAGGGAATGACCTGTAGCACACTGCCTGGAAGAAAGGAGAGCTCAGGACACACCTGGAAATGTTAGGGTTGCCTGAGTAGACGTTTGCGGCCACCAGGTCCATGGCTGCCTAAGAGGAGAGTCAAGAAGTCAGGAGCCTGGGAGAATGGCTCTGACTTCTGCCATGAAAGGGAAGTGACTAAAGAATGCCCCTGCTTCCTTCCAGAGGCTTGTGAACCAGGTCTTAGTTGGGATGTGGGCCTTCAGTTCTGCATATTTAGAAGACATAGCTTTCTTAAGCAGCACCTGGCAGGACTACCTATTTCACCTGCAGGAAGTGCTTGAGGCTCTACAGCAGGCAGGCTTGACTATCAAGGCCAGTAAGCGCCAGATAGGGCAGGGGTCTGTGGTGTACTTGGGACACCTTGTGGGCGGGGTAAGGTGCAGTCCCATAGGCCAACATAGAGACTATCATGGACTGGGAGCCCCCAACAAACTCAAACAGAAGTGAGGGTGTTCCTGTGCCTCACTGGGTACTATAGGAGGTTTGTCAATGGATGTAGCACCATTACTGCCCCTTGGATTGAGCTGACTGCCAAGAAGATGATCTGGACAAAGGCCTGTAAGAAAGCCTTTGACTCCCTAAAACAGGCCATGTGTACAGCCCCTGGGCTCAAGGCTCCTGACTTTTTCCAGGAGTTTTTTGTCCACACAAATGCCTCAAAGCATGGTATAGGGGCAGTCTATCACAGATAAATGAAGACAGCCTAGACCAAACTGTAGCATTCACCTCTAGGAGGCTACTTCCCAGGGAACAGAGGTGGAGTGCTATTGAGAGAGAAGTCTTTGTTGTGGTCTGGGCACTGAAGAAGCTGAGACCATACTTGCGGGTTCAGACAGACCACATGCCCCTAAAGTGGCTAATCTAAATGAGGGGTGAGAATCCAAAATTGGGGAGGTAGTCCATCTTTACGGTGGAACATCATCCTGGGTCTGACCACGTCAATGCTGATGGTCTATCCAGGTTCTTCTGCCTTAGTGAAGACAGCTTCCAAGGGGTTGCATAGTTCTCCCTACTTTCAGCTGGGGGTGATGCGTGTTAGACCTGTCAGTCTTAGGGTGGTTGTCTCCTAATTCTGTTGCCTCTCCTCCTCCATTTTGCTGAACTTATTTATCTGGCCTTAGGACTCTATGCACTTTACCACTGCTGACCAGTGCTAAAGTGCATGCGCTTACTCCTGTATAACATGGATAAATCGGCTTATACCCAATTGGCATATCTAATTTACTTGTAGGTTTCTTGCAGAGTGGTGTACCATATACCCAGTGCCTGTGACTGAAATGCTACCAGTGGGCCTGAATCACTTATTAAGCCACCTACCTAAGTAGCATGTTAAAACATGCCAGAGGTCTGCCATTGCAGCCTGAATACAGTTTTAAACTGCCATGCCGACTTGGCATTAAACTCCCCTTGCCAAGCCTCAAACTCCCCTTTTTTTACATATACGTCACCCCTAAGGTAGGCCGTAGGTAGCTTAAGCAATCCGTGGCCAGGATATCCTCATAAATCAAGCTGTGTCATACCTTCAGAGCTGCAAGCTCCAATACACTGGTGGGTGTTTTATAGAATGAGCCAAAGAAAGTAGGAAGCAAAGCTGCTCATGTTCAGCATATTGAAACCAGCTTCCATTATCTTCACATCCGGGATGCATGGTCCTTTGGAATTAGGCAAAATTAATTTAATAAAAGTGGTTAACCTCAGCACTTGGCTTGTCAGTAGACTTCTTGATAAAGATCTCATGCATGGATGTTGCTAGCATCTTATAATTCTCCAGGAAGGGAAGTGTACCTGGAACTGAACTATTCATGGCAGACAAAGAGTTGACAAATGGCCTTTCGTTTGGGGGCCCTAACAACATTGGACTTTTATCTGCAATGGCAAAGTTGGCTATCTGTTGCTTTTTTGTAGGCTCTGCCGAAAGGTTGTGGAAGCAATAGTGCACATAATATGCCTGTGTCCTGTGTTATTAGACAAACTTCTGGCATCTACTTCGGTCAGAGTTCAACACCCTGAACGTTTGAACTTGAAGGCAGGCCGTTATTGCGGCCCTTAATCCACAAAATACCACACTGAATGTTAAAGTAGTAAAATATATGTCTACATTTATGTCTATGCTCAAGTCTCAAGTGATTAAATGCTGAATGATGAGCCATCTTTTGGTTTCCTCCTTTTTAGATATACACTCTTAGATTTAAGGCTGGATTTTAGATGTTATTTTTCTGTGATATATTGACTTTGAGCTATTATGCTTGTACTTAGGAACCAATAATAGGCGTGCCTCCTCCCTCCTGCTATTTCATCTGCAATAAATGCTGTTTTATGTTTTGAGTTTTGTTAATTACAATACATAGCAAACCCAAGTCATTGAGATTTGAGATGAATGCTATGTGATATATTCTTTCAACTCCTGTTTTTATGATATGTTTGATGCTCCGTAAAGGTTTTTCTTGCAATCCTTGCAATATGCCCTGTACTTGTTTTATTTTTCTTAATCAAATGCTTATTTTATTTGCAAAGGCTTGAATTAACAATGCAATAAACATACTATACATAGGTCAACCCTAAGGAAGGTCGTAGGTAGCCCATAGGGCAGGGTGCTGTGCAGATAAAATGTTGGACATGTTCTTTTATGTTTTACATGTCCTGGTGGTGAAAAACTCCTAAATCCATTTTTCACTACTATGAGCCCTACTCCTCCCATAAGCTAACATTATAGAGACCTTTTGCATTTAATAAGCTGTCATTTACAAATGGGAGCTGGTAGCTATGTCATGTTTGGTATCTTTGGAATTGTTGTGAAATACCCTATTTAATGGTGAAGTCAGGTTTTTGATTGCAAATCTAAAAATGCCACTTTTAGAAAGTTGGCATTTTTCTGCTGTTAGCCCTTTTGTACCTGGCCTCGGTCACATGACTGGGTGTAACTGACAGTTAGACTTTGTGAATTCCTTTCAGACAGTCACACTATAGAGGAATTAGGTGTGTCTGAATGGGCCATCTGCTAGCAGGATGAGGTGGAGCTGAGCACAGCCCCACTTGCAGCAGAATAGCATGTGCTCTGCCTTCCCATAAAGGGCCTAACAACCTCACATTATCACTGCAGCCAGCTTTGACCAGGGCAAGGAAGTAAGGAAATGCCATGTACTTTAAAGCCTCTGTGTAGAAGCTTCTCCCACTTTCCAGAAGGAGGACACCAATGTATAAAAAGGGGACCTCGGACACCAACACTTCAGTACACCTCTGGACCTGTTGATACTCTGCCAGGAAAAAGGACTGCTTTTCTGCTGGAAGGACTACACTCTGCTGCGCTGCTACTCTGAAGGACTGCTGCCCTGCTGGATTGCTGCCCTGTTGTCCTGCTGCTCTGCTACCTTCTACCTGGGTACAAGGACTGGATATTCAAGTGTCCCAGGACCTCCAGAGTGAATCACAAGGGCTAGTTTGCTGGCCTCCTGTTCAGAGACACAAGGACATAAAAGGTATCCTCCATCTTGAACCCACACCTGGACCAAGCCTGAGTGAGTCCGGACTGTCCAAGTGGCGCCCCCCCAGTCCTGGACCCTTGGAAGTGATGCTAAAAGTGCCCCCATAGCCAAAATCCAAAAGTGGGGTATTTAATATTTTTTGGCTAAAAACTGCTCTGAGAACCAGGGGGAGACCGGGACCAACTTACTTGCTTATCTGCCCGAAGTGCATCGTTGTCGGATTGGCTTTGAGGCTTCACTCGCTACTTTCATCTCCGGAGCAGCAAATCCGTTTAAGTGGTTGTTCGTCAAAGGGGTTTCTGGCCTCGTAGAACTGGCTTCAGCTACAGCCCTCTGCCTCATCTCGCTGGAGATTTTCGACTTCCATTTCAGAGACTAAGTCCAAACGTAGAAATCTTCACCGGGGCTTTGAACCAAGGCTATCCGCCAACGGCACTCCCTCCCCAGACACCTCCTGTAGCTTTGCCCCATTGAGCATTACCATCTCAGAACATTTTTCTCAGACATTTTTCAAAGTCCAAAGGAAAACGCTACCAGGGTCAGATCCATTTCTTGTATCTATGCTGTTCCTTCACACTCTGCCATGTTTTTCACTTTGACCTGGTCTAGCATGACTAAATGTTCACGGTATATATTATAAAACAAGGAGCAACCTTGTAACCCAGCAGCCTGTAACTCTATGTTAGAGTTCAGATCAAACAACTGTGCATCCTCCACAGTCACTATTTATGTATATACTGTATAGCACTAGCACACTACTTACTCACTTACTTCACTTTCACTGCGCCATTGTTCCATTTGGGAACACCTCTCTAATTTTGAATGTATATATTAACAGAGCTAAATGAGTTTGTCTTCCTAAGATTCCAAATGTTGAACAATCAAAAAAATTTATTCTTTTTAGTAAGACCAATCTACTGATGGTTATTCACTAGGTTACCATGGAAGTTGAGGTTTACACTTCCTCTTTCAAGGACCATTGTTTCCTATATTATTAGATTTCCAACGTTGACGCTTTGATCTTTTAGGCACTAGTTTTTACTAAAAACTCTGGTTCTACTGACTAGATTTTTTGTCATTTTGGTGTCAAGTAATGGATTAAAATGTACTCTATTTTTCTAAATGGATTTGGGATTTTTCTTGTCTTGTGTTTTCACTTTATTACTGTTTGTGTGCTTCATAAATACTTTACACATTGCCTCCAAGTTAAGCCTGACTGCTTTTTGTGCCAAACTACCAGAGGGAAAGCACAGGTTAATTTAGTGACTTTTTTGTATGTCACCCGGCAAGGGTAACAAGAGCCTTCAAAGTAGAGGTGGCGACAATAGGTCAGCAGGTAGACACCTGGAAAATAAAACAACTGAACTCTTAACATCAACTAGCACAGCAAACATACCTTGTGGCAAAATTGCATCTAGCAATTAAATCTTTATACCAAGATACACTCCCCAATTGTCATATATAGTGTCTGCACACTCTCTCTCAGAAAGAATAATGTCTTCAAATGAGAATTCTCCTCATGTGGATACTGGTAAAGGACAGCATTCTAATGAATTGCAACCACCCCCAGAAGCTACTCCCCTTGTGATTGTGCTTGAAAATGTCCCAGTTTTACACTTGAACCAAAATGAGAATTAATATCATTTAAAAAATAAAGTCACTCATTGGATGGGCAAGCATTTCGAAACTAGTATTGAGGCCTTGCATAAAGACATAATTGCCTTCTGGAGAGTACCTTGGGTGGGAAATTGCCCCAAAGGGGAGAAGGGGGGTTGTGTTGTCCTTAACTTCAGGGACCCATAGTTGGTTGGATTTTTACTCCATATGTTAATGTGCCCCTGGGGCATCATAGAGTAACATCCTGTCAACCCCTGACAACTCCAGACAAATGTTGTCCCTTTTAGATTTCCTGTATCTTCAGAACCAATGCTCAGGCTTCCCACTATTTTACAACTTATACTCAATTCGCTCCATTGAAGAAGGATGATTGACTTATAAGTAAAAAGGAGGTCAGTTGGGACATGGAATTTAGTATCTTACCCTATTGATTGTAAGACATTACCAGCAACTAGGGTTAAGTGACTATGGAAAGGCAGTCTCTTAATCAATTTGCAATGGACAGGCTATCTATGGTCACAAGTAATTCAGCCCAACCATATGCCCATCAAGAAGTAACTTTTGTGGAACATGCCCCTTCACAACCTGTTAAAGAGTCAAATTTCAAAGACCTAATTTCAGATGATTTATTTTTGCA
Organism: Calotriton arnoldi; assembly: GCA_963921515.1. NCBI lineage: Eukaryota > Metazoa > Chordata > Amphibia > Caudata > Salamandridae > Calotriton > Calotriton arnoldi. The sequence goes on along the minus strand of CAWUFW010021471.1, from coordinate 98,505 downwards.
AGCTGGGATAGTGTCAACTCCCACAACATGGACAGTAGTATCTGCATTGGGTCTTAACTTATCAGAAAGTTGAATGATGTCGCCTGGAATGATTTGATAAAGGAGCATCACATTGTGTGTTTGCAGGAGACTTGGGTGTGTGAAACTGCATATAATATTTTTTTTTTCTCTTGGCGACCCCGGCTGTGTTTTTGTAGCTCAGGGTATCATACGGGCAGTCTGGAAACTTTGGTTTCTGTTTCTCTAGCAGGGAGGATTTGTAAAACCTTTTGCAGTTCATCTCATGTTTAACTCATATGTTTGTCCTTTCTTGTTATGCAGACAATTGTCTTAATACATTTTATCATAATAATTTCAATTGCCATAACTTAGAGATAGCTAATTCACTTGATCAGGCCTTAAACATTGTACTTGGTGAGTTAAAGAAGAATGGAACTTTGCTACAATTTTGGGCTTATCATAGTAGATTCTGTACAATTTGTTTGTGGTAAACTGGGGCATGATAATGTGGATTACTTGCACTTTGAACATGACCCTTTAGTGATGCCTTTAACAAGATCATGAGTAGGCAGGATTTAGGGCCAGATGTACATAGACTTCTGTTTGCGATTTCCTAATAGCAAATGTTTGTGATTCGGTATTCGGGAATCGCAAACAGCTATGTATAACAGTGTGTTTTACACTGTTTGTGTTTCCCAATGGGGCGCAAGGGACCTGCCCCATTAATATTCATGAGGCAGGTCGCAATTTGCGACCTATTGGGAATGGCTAGCACTCACAGGGATGGTGGCTTGCTGGGGTCAACAGACCACCATATCTGTGACTGCTTTTTAGGTCGAGTCTAGAGCCAGCGCGCATGCGCTGCTCTGCAAGACTTATTGTAGAGGAGTAGGGAATAGAAGCCCGCCCACTCTCCGCCCATATTTGCCATTGGCTTGTGTCATTGTCCGTCCTAAATGCTGGCTTCTGATTCGTCAATAGGCTTGTTAGTCCCTCCTTAGTACCTCCTCCTCTTCATTTGTCACCTCCCTATGCGACAGGCACCTTTACTTTGGTTGTTCCACGGTACGTGTTACTTGGACTGTGAGCACTATTTTCTTTAATGAGGTTCTCCTACTGCAGGCACGACATGCTTTGGTGCCTTCTTTACTCCCCCGCTCCCTCCGGTTGTCGTGCCTTCTTTTCCCCTCCCCGCCCTTCCTCCCGTTGTCCGTGCCTTCTCCTCTCCCCCCCGCCCGCCCTCCCGTTGTCCGTTCCTTCTCACTGTTGTCCGTGCCTTCTCCCCCCTCCCGTTGTCCGTGCCTTCTCCCCTCGCCAGCCCTCCCTCCCGTTGTCCGTGATGCCTACCATTTGCAATGCAATAGGTTGCAATAGGATTCACGTAAATGCGAGACCTATTGCATTGCAAATGCTTGTTAAATAAAGCAGTTTTTTATTTTGAAATGCAGCACGATGTTTTAAAGGAAATTGAGATACATTTAAAAAAGCAAAATGAAAAGTGTCCTTTTCATTTTTTTAAAAGTCGCCAGTTGTCCATGGGACCACTGCCTGCTCTTAAAAAATGTTGGCACCCATATTCACACGAATGGGTTACCAACTCCTTCACAGAGTCGGTAAAGTATGAATGTTTTGCGACTGCATTCCGGTCGCAAAACATTCATACATGCCCCTGCGTCTTGCTATTAGGAAGGGATGCCCTTGGCACGCCCCTTCCTAATAGCGATTAGCAAACCCAATTTGCGATTAGGTAAAAGCTTACCGTATTGCAAATAGGGCTTTGTACAACTAAAAATGCTTTTTTTTCTGGTGGCAATTGACCCAATTTTGCTAATTGGGCCGTTTGCAAGCATAAAAAAGCTTTGTACATCTGGCCCTTAGTGCTTACATTAGACTTAGCTCTGGCAAACGCTAAAAGCGATTCACCTTTACAGGGAAGGGCGTGGTAGTATTATTGGTTTTATTACTACCACAAATCAATGGAGTCAAAGGGTTTCTAATTTTACAATTCTGCAGGCTTGTTTGAGTGATCATAGTCCTTTTGCATTAAGACTGTCTAAAGGCCACACATGATTACAACACACTCGCTTTATGCCACCGACAGTGGTTGGCAATCATAAAGGTATCTTGCGTAATTGGACCAATGTCGATTTGGACTCCTACCTCACCAAACTACTGGCTAGGAATAGGGCTGATAGTGTGCTTGAGGGTTGTGGTAGATCCTGTTTATCTGCTTAGGGTCTGTAATGAAGTTTGTAAAACTGTGACTCAGCTTCTAATCATTTCAGTGCCCTGTGGGAAGCCAAATATAAAAGAAAATGGTTCTATGGGGCCTGCTCTTCTGCTCACAGATATTTACGAAGGTCTCTTAAGACGTCACCAATGAAGATGAAGGAAATGAGGCTGTGCAGACTACGATACATGCAGACAATCAAAGAGAGAAAGAATGTTATGAGGCAGGAAGCTTGGGAACAATTAAGTGAAGTTAGTAGTAGGAATGGTGCACTACTTTATTGGAAAACTGTAAATGCGCCCTTCTTTGCAGATAGCCACAATAACAAAATGGACACAATTATTCCTCCGCACATGTGGGTGGAACATTTCTACAAGGTGTATGAGAACAGTACATTGCCGGTCACGATAGGTAAGTCATCCATTGGTGACTCAGTCTTGGATAGCAGCGATTTCTCACCAATTACTCTAAAGGAGGTAATATCTGCAATCAAATTAAGCCCAAGGAAAGAGGCCCTGGGTCCGGATGGGGTCACCATCAATCTATTTAAAGATAGTATAGACCAATAGGCCCCTTTATTGGTCATTGTATTGAAAGGCACAATAAATACAGCCTTCCCCCCCAAATCCTGGTGTAATTATCGTCCCCCTCTTCAAGAAGAGGATAGAGCTGATCCATGCTACTATCATCCTATTTCTCTAGTTGATTCCGCTTCTAAGGTGTTTAGCAGAATCTTTATAGATCGGATGGAGGTTTGAGCCACTGAAAAAGGTATTCTTTCTGATGCTCATTATGGTTTTAGATAGGGCTTGGGGACTACAGATCAATGCCTCAACCTTCACCTTATAATCAGTAAATATGCCAAGTTGAAGAGTGGTTGTATATATCTATCATTCATGGATCTTAGCTCCCAGTTTGAGTGTGCTAATTGGGGAAACTATGGGTGATAATGCTAGATATGGGAGTGGATCCCCCTATTGAGCACCTTCTGAGCCAACTTGATGCTGATGTCACGGGGTGCATTATGTATGGGCCCAACGTTGAGTGCACTTTCCCAATTAAGATCAGGTGGGCATTAATTAAGGGTGTGTGTTGACACACTTTCTTTTTGCCTCTATATCAATGATCTCAATTCATCTTTGTTGCAAATAGAAGCTGATATACCTAGGGTTGGAGCCATGTGACTTCCTGCACTGTTATACACAAATGATTGTATTTTAATGTAAAAAAATGCTATAGGCTTGTAGAGGTTACTGCATAACGTTTTGTTTGTGAGCCAACTGGGTGTTGACTAATATCTCAAAACCATACACCATGGTTTGTGTTCAGTCGATTTGTAAATTAAAGCCTCATTACATTAATAAGAGCAGACTTTTATGTTTTCCAATTTATGTATTGGGGGCGTTTCCTTTGATTATACAAGTACTTGTGCACACCTAGTTAAAGTAAGAAAGACTAAGTTTGATTAGACCATAGCTGCAATCTATAGGTTTTCGGCAAAACTGGGCTACATTGTGCCACTGGGATTAAGCTACACCTGGCTGACGATCCCATATTAAGGGCAAAACCAGTCCTGGGTTGCTTGAGGGAGGACCTGGCTTGGAAGTTTGGACTGGACTGTTCCCATTGGAGCAGGGTCAAGACTGACTAGCATATGGCTGGGTCCAAACTGAGACGGAACGGTGGGTGAAAAGCAATGGATTGGGATGTGGTCTGAGCGATTGCCAGTGGTTGAGATTAATTCAAGCATTCCATTCATCACCTTGTTGATGTTGCAGTTGATGCCCAAAGTGTAACGGGAATGCCCAGACATTGGTCCCGTCCTCACTGTGCCACGGTAAACAAGTCATACCTGGCCGAAGAGTCCATAATAAGTGCAGAAACAGTCCTAGGTTGCTTGTAAACTGGTTGAGGGAGGACCTGGCTTGGTAGCTCGGCTAGGCTGTTCCCATTGGAGAAGGGTCAAGAAGAGTGATTTGCATATGACTGGGCCCAAACGGAGGTGGTATGGTGGGTGGAAAATGATGGATTAGGATGCAGTCTAAGCGATACCAGTGGCTGAGAATAATTTAATCATTTCATCCATCACCTTGTTGCTGCAGTTGAAATATGTTAAAGATCAATTTACCTTGTTAGGGTGACCGGAACTTTTTGGTAACCCTCGGCGTATCAGTTCCTCAATTAAAGCAAGTGTTAAAACAGAATATCTAACTATGAAGCTCCAGAGAGTAGGAAAAGGAGAGAGGCTGCTCATCAAATTGTAATTGCTAAAAACTTTATGGAGCCTTATTTATATTCTTTACATCACCACCATTATAGATATTACCTGGTAAGATTTCTATTCAATATATCCCATCTTTTGGTTTCTTAGACTAAAGATGTGTTTAGAGAATTGGATCTTGCACCATGCCCATGTGACTCAGAGTCTATACAATCTATGTTACATTTTGTTTCTTTTGTAAGCTCTATGCTGTTCCAAGGAAACTGTTTTTAATTACCTTACTTAGGTCTTTTACTATAAGAAAATGTATGCTGGCCCTGTTATGTTTACAATTACGGAATTTGGAATTTGTTTGCATTATGGTATATAAATTGATCTCAACTACATTAAGACAGAGAAATATGGTGGGCAAGTAACGCATAGTAATTTAATGTTGTATCGAATTTGATCTGTTGGATAGGCTGTCCTTTTTATCCTGTGTTTTATTTAATTGTTTTAAGCATAATTAGAGTTTTTGAAATTGAAGAGCTGATTGATGCAATAGGGTATTTTCCCTTGGTTTTACTTGTAGACTATTTATCATATATTTTTTAAGCTCAAGTCACTCTATGATCTGACTCTCAAAACCTAGAAAATTGTTGCTGTGTGTATTGTACTTTGTATAGATGAAATCTGTATTATGCATTATTTTATAGTATTAGTTTAAGCTGAATAAAGATTTGTTGACTTTACTTGACTTCTACTTAGTAGTAAATGTGGGAGGCACCAGGGGAGTGGCTGGAAAATAGTTACTATCTACAACTAAATGGAACGGGTTTTGGAAGTAGTAAAGCAGAGTCTTGGGAGAACTAAAGAGGGATCTAGGCATGGACAGAAACCCACCCATAAGAGAGTGAACCTGCTGCTATTAACAAGTGAACTTCTAAAGTTACTTCAGTGAAAAAGGACCCAAACAGTAGTAAATTTACTCCAGCTCAGATCTGGAGTAAGCCCAATATCACACATGGCCAACCACTGTTACTAAAACACCCTTCCATAATAAACAATGGAGGCACGGACCTAAAATTGATCCCCATAGGAAATATTTTTAAAATACATTATTCTATTTTATCTTTTTTTTAAATGTATAAAAATGTAATTTAGTAGTTAAGAATTACATATAAATAAAAATAAATATTATTTTATCATAAATTATTTTAATTTTTGTTATAATTTAAGATAAATGTAACTTCAATTTTTTTAAAACAATAATTAAATACATTTACATTCATCAAAAGATAACTTTTTGCAATTTTTAATAGAGAGTAAATAAATATAAGCATTTTACATAGGTAGAATTTAAAAAAAAAAGAATTTTAATTTCATTAATATTGTTGAACTAGGAGCAAGATGGTGGCCGACTGCCTGCAGTGAGAGGAGCCCTCGCGTCCGGCCCCAAGGCAAAAGGAAGATGGCGAAGGCAGTATGTTAAAGGACCCTTACCTTTCGAGTTTTCTGGACCTCTGACGGCAGAGAGGCTTGTGATGGCAATAATTGCGGGTTTTTGTGGTAGCTGCTTTCCGGGAGGTGGAGCTGTTGTCGACACTCTGCGGGGAAGGCTGGTGCGGTCTGCTCTGATGGCCCCTAAAACAAACAAGGCATCGAGGGATGCATTGAAAGAGGCCGCCGTGCCGGGAGTGGCAGCAGGGCGAGGGACGAGCAATCCTCGGCGCGCACCCTGGCAAAGAAGTGTAGGAGGCCGACGCTCGTGCGGCCAAGTGGGGTGAACCAGAGGCTCGCTGTAGGCAGCGTGGGATGACCACTGACCCGGGTGGCTCGAAGCAGCAATCGTTGAGGCTTTCTCCTCAGCCGCTGCTATTGGACCGTGATGCCCTGTGAGCGGGATCTCGGCTGAGAGCGCCTCCCCTTCCTCTGATTGGTTGGAAGAAGCGGGCGGAGCTCAGTCAATTGCTCTGCCCAAGGATACAGAGTTGCAGCAGCATCCTGGAGCTGGGTTGCACAGAATGGATTCCTCCCAGCCAGAGCAACAGCTGCAAGTGGCTGAACTAACGGAGGAGAGAAGTGACATCTCCGGGCCCTTGGGATCCTTAGGATCCTTGACAGGACTGGAGCCCCCTGTGGAGGCATTGGTAAGGAATAATAATGCTTCTCTATCTGCTCCTTCAAACACTGTAGTGTGTGGGGCTGTAATGCAAATTACTTTATCAGGACCATGGCTTAATAATCCGATGGGATTCCCAGAACTAGGGGAGAATTTTCTTTCCCTTACGGACGATTCTGAACTTTCGGCTTTGAGTATGGGGCTCACAGAGGAAGATTCGGGGTAGGAGGACTCATTTATTAGATCCAAAGGGGAACCAAAATAAAATAACCACCCAAAAACGCAGGACTAAACCTAAAACAACTCATCAAGGGCAAGAAACTGATAGTAATACGCCCCGTAGACTTAGATAGGACTATTCTGCCACCAGTCAGGTCTACAATGAGGAGATGGTTGACCAAATTGCACTACAGGAGGATTCCACTGATCCAAAAGTATCACCCTCAATAGACCTTGTTTACTCCACTCTAAAACAAATGCAGGGGGAAGCCCAGCAGGAAAACCGCAGGGCACATCAGGCCACCAAAAAGCTCCAAGGGTCAATCCGGAAAGTGAGCAAAATCTGCTCTGAAATGAAAGAAAGGATGACGCCTGTTGAAGAAAGGACAGTAGCATTAGAGGGAGAAGTTGAGAAGCTACAGATACCTAAGGAGTCGCAGGACAAGCAGGTGGCAGACTTAATGTGAAGCTCGAAGAATTTGAGAACTGGCAACACCGAAACAACCTTAGATTCCTGGGGCTTGCTGAGAATATCGAGGGCAACAATATATGAGCATTTATGGTTGGCTGCTAAAACGGTGCTTTCCCCGATCTACCACATTGGAACTGGGATGCTGAGGGAAACATCGAGCGCACCGCTTCCCGCTGATACAAAAGAAAAGCAACATGGCAGGACAAACTGAAAGGCCCAGGGCAGTTCTAGTCTTCTTTGGCAATTTCCTTCTCCGGCAGGCTATATCAGATAAAGCAAGGCCAGATGCTAAACGTACCTTTGATGGCCATACATTTTTTAAACGAACAGACTTCTGCCACACTACTGTGGAGAGGAGGTGGAGATTGCGCCCGTTGATTTCACCCTTTCAGACAACCGGCTGTGAAGCGAATCTTCTGAATCCAGCTCGGCTTAAGCTCATTTCTAATGGAAGGGTGCGGATGTTTTCATCGGAAATCAAGGCCCAAGACTATCTGAAGGAGATTAAGGAGTCGAAAGGGGGCACTGGACCATCATGATGGGAGAGAGGCTCTTAACATGCTAATTTAGTAGTGCATTTGCTATGGTGTGGTGTGATGGGGTTACAAGAATGGGGTTCGCTTTATCTCTGGGGGCCTCTTTAATAGGCCGAATTATTTAATTTTTCTTGGAAAGTTACTTTTCTGCATCTTTGCTATCTATCCTACATTTCTTGGCTTTTTTTCTTTATTTGTTTGGATTTGGGATTGGAGCACTGGGGCACCTCAAGGCAGGTGGAGCAGGCTGCATCACAGAGGTCAATGAAATGAAATGAAAATCGATATTTGTAAAGCGCTAACTGTCACTCCGAAGGGAGCATCCTGGCGCTGATACTGAGGTGATATAGCACTCTAAGGGTCTTAGATGAGAGAGAGGCAGAGTTCGTCTGTTGCTCCGAAGATCCATGTTTTTAGAGCCTTTCTATATTGGGTTTCAGTTTTTGCATTCTCAGTTGCAGAGGCAGTAGGTTCCAAGCTCTGGTACCTAACACTGCTATAGTTTTACCTCCTTTAGTTTTGCATCGAAAATTGGGAGGTATGAGCAGGTTAGCTGATGAGGACCTGAGAGTTCTGTTTGTAATATAAGGAGTGAAACGAGATGAAAGATATTTTGGTCCTATCTTGAGTGACGCTTTAAAAGTGATTAGAAGAATTTTGAACAGAATTCTCTTATGTAATGGGAGCCAGTGAAGGGTTTTGAGAGCTGCAGAAGCGGAAGACCTTCGAGGAAGTCTTAAGACAAGCCGTGCTGCTGCGTGTTGGACCACCTGGAGTCTTTTTACTGTTTTTTTGCTGGCTCCTGCCAAGAGGCTGTTGCAGTAGTCAAGACGCGAAAGAATTAACGCGACTGCTACTGATTTCCTTGCTGCAAGAGGGAGTAAGTCAAAGAATTTTCTCAGGGATCTTATAATACTGAAGCAGGTCCCTGCTACCTTCACTGCATGTGGTTGGAAGGTGAGTGCGGAGTCAAACTGCACTCCCAGATTTCTTGCCACTTTCACAGTCTCAGGCGGGAGTGGAGTTCCCTCTGGCCACCAATCGCTTGGTAAAAATGAGACTTCTTTCCCTATCGGTAGGATCTCGGTCTTGCTAGTGTTGCACCTAAGGTGGTTGTCCTTCATCCACTGAAGGACCTCGGTCAAACATCTTTTAAAGTTAAGTTCTGGGTCCTTAGAGTTCCGATCGAGAGATAGTATCATTTGGGTATCGTCTGCGTAGGGGGTAACTTCGATCCCGTATGATGAGATCAGTGAGATAAGTGGAGTCATATAAACGTTGAACAACAATGGGCTCAATGAGGACCCCTGAGGCACCCCCGCTGTGATGGTCCGTTCGACAGATAAGAAAGTTCCCAGCGACACGACTTGCTTGCGATTAGAGAGGAAGGATTTTATCCATTCTAAAGCGGTATTTAAGATGCCGCTAGAACTGAGTCTTGATAGAAGGATGCTGTGTGATATAGTGTCAAACGCGGCCGATAGGTCGAGTAGGATCAACACAGCCTTCCTTCCTCTGTCTGCTATAGTTTTTAAAGTTTCTGTAATTTCCAAAAGTGCAGACTCAGTGGAGTGTTTGGGGCGGAACCCGGATTGTTGTGGGTGAAGGATGTTTGCTGTCTCAATAAAGTTGGATAATTCTTTATGGACAAACTTTTCTGTGATTTTGCCTAAGGCGGGAAGCAGAGAAATAGGACGAAGATTGGAGAGTACTGCTGAATCAATATTTGGTTTCTTTTTAGGGGTTTCACTATTGCTAATTTCCAGTCCTCAGGCACAATCCCTGTTCTTAAAGATGAGTTAGCAATCTGATTTATAACTGGATTAATTGTGTCTACGATTCGGTGGAGGATTATGGGAGGACAGGCATCCAGGGAGAGCCTGATTTGCATGCTAGAATTGCCTCTCGAGTTTGATCCAGTGACACTGGTTTAAATGAACATATGGAGTCTTTAGTGGCTTCTGGTTCGTGCTCGGGTACAGCATATTTGGTCAGGTCTGGGTCCATAGTGAAGTCCTTTTTAATATTCATAATCTTTTCTTCAAAATAGAGTGATATTTGATCGCATGATCTCTGGGATGGGGGTATTTCTTTTGCAGTGCTTTAGGGTTGGTATAGGACTGTACGACTGAAAAATGATTTTTGGTCTAGATTAGCTTCTAATATTTTATTTGAATAATATTCTTTTTGGCTAGTTTAATCTGCATGTGGTAAAGTTTTCTGCTTACTTTATACGCTTGTTTTTCTGCTACGTTATAACTTCTTCTCCATTTCCGCTCTTGTTGTTTGCAATGGAGGTGTGTTTGTTTGAGAGTAGGCGTAAACCAAGGGGTTTGCTGGGGTGTTTTATTTCCATCATCATTTTTTTTCTGATTTTAACTTGTGTGATAAGTTCATCACTGACAGTGGTCATCCAGTTATGGAAGAGACGTGTGTCTGCTGTAGTATATCCTATCAGAGTAGGCACTAAGGCCTGTGCAGTAGTAGCCAGCTTAGGATTATGTACTAGTTGTGTCCAATTACTCTTGGGCTGCATGCTAATTGGTTGTTTGTCTCGATAATTTGTCAAAGGGATCTTTAACGTGAAGGGCACAAAATTGTGGTCTGACCAAATTTGAGGGATGGGTTGGTCGGTAGAGAGGAGAGTAAAATTGGAGCAGATCCCATCAAGTGTATGGCCAGCTCGATGTGTAGAAGCGTCTACCATCTGGATTAGCCCTAACATTTCTGTTATTTGGAGGAAATTATCTACGCTTGGTTCTTTTTGTCTTCTAGGTGTAGGTTGAAGTCACCTAATAATGTAAAATTTGCATATCGAAGTAAAAGGTGACTTAAGGTGTCCCCTAGCGATTCAGTGAATGTGGTGCTAGTACCTGGTGGCCGATAGATCAGGCCTCCTGAGAAGGATACCGAGGCATTTAATGAGATGCAGAATCCAAGACTTTCTGCTCCCTTAAGCGTATCTATTTCAAAGTTTGTACAGTGAAATGTGTCTCTGAGAATAATGGCCAAACCCCTCCTCTGGTGTCCTCTCTGTCATTTCTACAGATCGAGTACAGTGGTGGTAGGGCTATCGCGATGTCTGGGTTACACCAGTCTTTCAGCCAGGTCTCAGTAATAAATAGGAAGTCTAGTTGATGTTCTATTATTAAGTCTCTAATGTCTTGACTGTGTTTGCACATAGAGCGGGCATTTATCAATCCCCCTTTTATTTGGACAGTGTTGATGGGTGAAGCTGATTTGTGTTCGTCCGTTGCTATAGGTATTTCTAATTTGCAATGGTGGCATGAACAAATCCCTTTCAACTTCTCCGGTGCTATCCGGCAGTTGCCTGATCCCCCTTTATTGAAAGTTTTTAGTACTGCAGACGTATAAACCAGTCCATGACCACTTTGAGCAGGAATTCCTGCACTAGTCGCGGTCTTGGCGCGGACGGGCGCAGACGGGCTTGCCTTAGGCGCGCCGCTGCGCGCGTCGCTGCGCGTCCGGCCCAGCATATGATTAAATAGCTGGCCGGGCGCGGGAAAAGACTGTGGTCGGAGATCCCTACCGGAAATGAGGTAGACAAAGCCGGGGGGCGTGTCCACTTCCCTCCGATCAATCGGCAAGTGCCGCGTCGGACCGGGGAAGTGGAAACAGCAGAATTCGAGACAGAAAATGCAGGTAATAAAATGCTACAGTGCAAAGCTGCTATCTAGATACGAGTTAAAATATAAAGTGTAGGATCAATAGAAAACACATTCACAATGGGAAATTAAAAGTCAAAAGGCTGTTTAAAAAGTACGTTTAAAAAGACGTTTAAAAGTATGTTTAAAAAGACATGGCTAAAGTGCAGTGCTCGCTTTTAAGTGAGAGCGCGTCTCACCTCTTGTATCGCTGCGCGTCCGGCCCAGCATATGATTAAATAGCTGGCCGGGCGCGGGAAAAGACTGTGGTCGGAGATCCCTACCGGAAATGACCTATTTCTTTGTGTGTGTGGAGGGCAGAGGGAGGAGGGGGTGGGGTTGAGAGGCGAGGAGGGGGTGAACAGGGGTAGGTTTGGGTGGGGGGTTCCGAGGGCAGGAAGGGGGGAACACGGTACATGAGGAATACCACGAAAACTGGAAGAGCAGAGCAAATACGGTTGATATAATTGGAAATCGGGCTAATGAGCCAACCTATATGGTCCATGTCATCCAAAAAAATCTTTAAAGCTATAGATAGATGATGAGTTTTCAAATTGCAACAGTAAACATATGTGGCTTGAATGATCAAGCTAAGAGACAGAAAGTAGCAATTGATTTGAAAACGCTACGGGCTGATATTTTATGTCTACAAGAGACCCATATTGAGGGCACAAGGGGGAATCTAATGGAACAACTTGGGTATAATCTTATCATTAATACCACACAAGGAGCTAGAATGAGAGGGGTTGCTTTTTTATCCCATAGGAGAGATATAATATTCAAGAGGTGCCAGTCGGATAAGCTGGGACGCTGGGTGTTAGCGGAATGTTGCTATTACAAACACGCATTTACTATATGCTCAGTATACGGGTCCACTGGGGATGACCCTGAAGTTTTGGATTTTATTAATACTGAGCTAGTGCTGTGGCCATCTCCTGTCGTACTTTGTGGGGACCTGAATATCAACGGTTTGGGTGGGCTCTGGGGCGAAAGCATTGCAAGTATGCAGGCTGAAAAAGCAAGGTTTACAGAGCCCTCACATTTCTAACACAAGACAATGGGCTAATAGACTTGTGGCCATATTTAATGCCTTCCAACCCTGGAAGTACCTATTTCTCTGCCCCTTACAAATCAGTAGCGCGGTTAGATTATTTGTTTGTTTCGCATCAATTGGTCCCGAGGTGCAGTATAGAAAAACACCCTTGAGTCATGTCGGATCATAATCCCCTGGTTCTGGCTGTTACCTTTACAGGGGTGGAAAGAATAGAGTTAACTTGGACGTTTGAAAGAGGTTTATTGAAGGACCAGAGATACATTATACATATGAACAAATGGATTCGGGAATTTATGGAAATCAATAGGAATAGTGTAAGCAGTGGGGTGGTCCGAGATGCATTCAAGGCAGGGGTAAGGGGGAAACACTTAGGTACAGCCTGCAACGCCAAAAGAATGAAATCCAACATTTAAAAATATTATATAAGACATTGGCAGACATCGAAGAGGAGCTTGTTGGTGCTGTAGCTTCAGGGATACCCCTAGAGAACATACTGCTCAAACTCGCCCTTGCAAAAGCTGAAATTGAAGAAATCTCGGCAACAAAGGCAGCCGAGAAATTTCTTGTATGGCGACAGGGCTGCCATGAGTTTAATGAATGCATAGGACATATGTTGGGAGTACGCTCAAGACAAAAAAGTGTGATGGGAGAAATACTAGAGATTCAAGACGAAGGGGGGAATTTAGTAACAGGCTCTTCAGGTATACGGGAGGAATTCCGCAAATATTATGGGAAATTATATCATGAGGAACAGAACGTAGAAGAAAACCTAATTAGAGTGTATCTTAGCGGTACCCAACTAGAACAATTTACCTTTGAAGATGCAGAATTTTTGGAAACCCGATTTATGGAGGAAGGAGTATACAGAGCACATAGGGATCTTCCCTCTGGTAAGGCAGTTGGACCTGATCAGAACCCTCTTGAGATTTGTAAAACCTTTCTCACCATTTTAGGTCCAGACCTGGTAAAAAACACTCTGTCAGGCACAGATAGGGATTTCCATTTCAAAGTCATGGGCTTGGGCCTCAATTATAAAAAAATTTTTTTAAAAGGGGAAGCCTCCCAGGGAAGCTGGTTCCTATAGACCCATTACCCTTATGAACAGTGACACGAAAATATTCTCAAAGACACTGGTGTCACAATTAAGTCTCATTATTGGTAAAGTGATCCACCCCTGACAGCACAGGTTCATACCTGGTAGAGGCACCACAGATCACATCCGAAGGGTGGTAATACTGTTTGATGCAGCGGCAGTCTCAGGAGACCCTATGGCTTTGATCTTACTGGATGCCGAGAAGGTGTTTGATAGGGTCGCCTGGGATCATCTGTGGGCTATCCTCGAGCGGTTTGGTATTGAAAAGAGGGCTTTATCAATGCAATACGGGGATTATATAGTACACCAGTAGTCCGATTAAGATTGAATGGGGGACACAGAGATCTATTATGGATCACAAGGGGGACGAGGCAGGGATGCCCGTGTTTCCCCTTCTTTTTTCACCATATACTGATCCCTTGATTCGGAAGATTGACGCCAATAGGAGCATAATACCAATGAGGTTTCAAGGGCGGGAAACCAAAATTCTGGCCTACGCCGATGATTTGGCGGTAGTAACACCTGATCCCCAATCAGCACTTGTGGTAATAGAGGAGGAAGCCCTGGCATTTGGAAGGATCTCGTGGTATTTACTTAACCAGAAGAAAACACAGATAGTCACAAACAAAGCAGCTGACCTGGAGGATCCTCGGGTGACGCAGGTAGCCAAATATCTAGGGATAAACATTACCTCAGAGCTGGGGCAAATGGTGGAGGTAAACATAGCTCCAGTTATTTAGAAAGGAAAAAAGGACTTTGATAGGATGCATAATCTCCATCTCTTTATTGTTGGCCGGTGCAACATAATCAAGATGATTTTCCTACCCAAAGTTCTTTATCTTTTCGGGGCTACATGTCTAGAATTTGAAAAATTATTGTTTAAGGGGCTGGAAAATATGTTTAATAGGTTTATTTGGGCCCATGGGAAGACTAGGAGAGCATTGAGATTTATGACACTTGCAAGAGAGAGAGGAGGATGGGCGGTGCCAGATCTCAGATTGTACCATTGGGCTGCAGCTTTACAAAACATGCAGGGTTTAATGGGAGGGAATGCAGAAGACCGATGGATCAGAGTAGGGTCACCAGATGTTTATGAATTATTACTTGGAGATAAGGCCCAGAATTGCTTTCTAAAATACAGTGAACCCAGTTATTATAAAAAAGTCAGATCTAAAATTCTATCAGCGGCGTTTCATATCTGGGCAGCCGTCAAAAGGAAAATGAGGCTTGGTAGAACACATTTTTATACCTAACTTTATAGAAATCCGATGTTCCCAGGCATTTTTCAAGATAATACTATGGCAAGGTGGGAGAGTTTGGGAATTCGGATGATTGGGGATCTTATGGATTTGGATGGAATCCAGTCATTTAACGATGTTCAAGTTAAATTTGGAATTGATAGGAGAGACTTTTTTAAATGCCTACAAATACACAGCTCTTTAGCAAAGAAAAAGGGGATCAAAAGGCTTCAGCAAGGATCGTATTATGGAGGTGGTTAGGGACAACGAAGGCTGTACCATCAGGCATATTTATGCGGAGTTGTCCCAGCTGAAATAGGATGCACTCGAAAAGCAAGGGGTAAAATTGGAGCATATGTTAGATATAGACCGGGGTAGCTTTTTAGACTCTCTGGAACTAGGAAAGACCATCCTGTGCTCAGCTGGATTACAAGCACGGCACCACAAAACGATTTTTTCATTGTATTATACATCGGCTAAAATAGCACAATGGGGGGGGGGGGGACAAGAAGGGATCATTTGCCCAAGCTGTAATAGCACTGAAGCTGACCAAATACATATGTTCTCAACTTACCCCCGATTGGATACCCTGAAAAAGGAAATAGAAACGTTTTTAGATCAATTTCTGAAAATAAAAGTAACTTTAACATCAGAACCAATGGTGCTAGGGGTTAGCAATAATGAAATACCCGAGGCATATCAATACTTCCTATTTTTGGCCAAGTAGTTGCCAGAATCTGCATACCCACGGCGTGGCTGGATTCGCTGGCCCCTACATTTCCGCAATGGTTAGGGAGGCTTTTAGCTATTTTTAATCTAGAAAAGGGGGTGTATGAAAAAAAGAGTCAGAGAGCAAGAAGGCTAGGCAAGTGTATCTGGGCCCGATATATAGGTGGAAGGAAGAAAGACATGGTAACAGACTGCAGCTGTCTATTTAATCTGAGAATGTTGGTTTAAGTTTAGTTTAAGTTTATTTTAATTTGATATAGACCTCGACTGAGGTCAACAAATATACAAACACAATTTTAAAACATTTAACATGAAACTCACATGAGAATGAGAATGTTGGTATTATGGTTAACATTTACGGGCCGATTACGATCTCACTCGGAAAGCCCTACGGCCGACTCGGTCCCGTAGAGCTTTCCGAGCAACTCGCGCTCCGAGGCTCTGAGCGACCGAGTACGATGCAATTGAGGGCTGACAGACTCAGGTCACTCGGAGTCCCATTGAAGTCTATGGGAGCCTGTTGTACATAGCGTACATAGGCTCCCATAGAGTAAAACGGTAGGTCACGGAAAAGGGCGCCCCCTGTCTTGGGGACGCCTCGGTGCCGACCGCTCCGTGCATGCATGTGGTCCCCCCCCAGTGACCGAGTCGTAGGTCTACTGGTAAAGGGGGGCCCACTACGGCCACCCGAAGTCTGCTTCCCAACGCTGTCTCGACTCAGAGGCTCCGGCTCGATCCGGCTGCTTGACGCGCGCATCGTACTTGGCCGCCTGGAAATCTGCCCCATTGCGCTGTGCGCGTCGGCCATGTCAGAGTCGTCCGGAGGGCCTCGCTGACAGGTACGAGTCACTCGGAGCGCATGGCTATATTCATATCGTACTTGCTCGTGCGTACAGCGGTACGAGTCATCCAGAAATCACGCTTAGGACTCGGACTTGCTCCTGATGGATGCCGTCAGGAGCCCTTCCGAGTGAGATCGTAATCAGCCCCCAAGTATGATAACAAAATGTTACTCTTAAATTGCTGGTTTATTAATTTGGATATATTACTATGCAATATTGTATGGTATTTATTGTTTTCATCTGTGGAAATTCCTCATGAATTATATATATAATCAACGCTTGTGATAAAATAAAAATAATTAAAAAAAATATATATATATATAGTGTTGAACTAATTGAATACTTACGTCAAAATTAAGTTAATAGTGCTGTATTTTTGTTACAAATGTTGTTCTACATTTAAGATACGCATATAAAAATAATTTACCCTAATATTTAACACAAAAATAGTTTTATTATCTTTTATGTATTTTATTACACTGTAAAAAGTTAATTGTAATGACTTTACATTAGTAAATGTGGGGTGGAGGCATGTACGTCTGCACTTTGTAGTATATTGGCATTCAGAAATAGTGAGTAGCCAAAAGTTGAAAATTTACTACAAAGCATAAGAGGGAAATTACCGATGTAGGTTTACTTGTGTAAGCAGTGGCGTAGCTAGCCCTATGGCCGCCCTTGGTGGTCCCTGATTTTGCTGCCCCATGCGGCCGGAGTGAAAAGCAGGGGGGGGGGGGTACTGGCGAGATCTCCGGTTCATTTGCCGCCCGCGGCGGTCGATTGAAGAGCGTGCCCGCCCCGAGACTGCACGAAAGAGCGGTGAGAGGCTGCCACCCCCAAAACTCGGACCGCCCCTGTGCCCCCCTTGCTACGCCACTGTGTGTAAGTTTACCTTTGTGAATAGGCCCCAAAATAATTAACATGACTCATTTTTTGGGGCTTAATTCCCCCAGTAGCCTCTTTTAGTTTCTCATTACAAGCACATTTAAGTTCCGATTTGGGCTGTTACCAAAAGCTACAGGCCCCATTGGATTTACGAGATGCATGGAAACTCCATGGGCTTGGTGTATTTACATTCACAGCAGATGTGGTCTTGGCATGAAATATTGGGTAGCCACCAGTTGAATTAGGACTAAAATTACCAAATCATTATCTCGAAGGGGACTCTCAGGGTCCCATATGCCCGGTATCACCATCCCTCTCTCCTTCTCGGAATTATCAATACTCGCCATATCGGTAACTTAGGGCGAAGTTAGTGGATAGAAAGCCTTAGGAGTTAGGTGCAAAAATCAGATTTAAATAACATTTCAGACAGTTTTTGAGAATTCTGCACAGGTTTTTCACATCAGTGGAACAAATGGGAAACTGTACATGTGTCCTTTTTACATTTTTTTCACGTTTGTTTGCCAACAATTTTTTGCATTTTTATTTGCACTTTTTTTTAGGGTTTTCACTTGCCCTTACCACCAACGTCATGCTGTTGAGAAGTGCTAATGTACAATAAATCAGCAGGATTTACGGTCTGCTCTAAAATGGTGCAAGTGCAAATAGCACCTGCACCCAATTTAGCCGTGCCCTTCATATCTAAGCTTTTAAAGGCATTGCATGGGCAGTGAGACTTACTATTTATCCAAAATGCTTCTAGTCATGTATCCTTGTGTTTGATCACAGCATGCCTTCGTTTCTTGTTTGAGAACTCCATTTCGGAGGGTATATTTGATAGATTTTTACTCTCATCAAAAAGGAAAGAAGGAATGAGTGCATCAACAATATGCCTGTAATTGTGTTACTCTGTTGGAAAATCAATAAGAATAAAAAGGAAAATAAATGTAGCCATTGCTTAAAATGGAAAGAGGAAGTGTAGGTACTTTGTCTCACAATAGCTGCTTTCCTCTGAGAAGCTCCCTATTGTGCTATTAATGGGATAGCATCCCTGCTGGGAGATGCATATACTCTTAGGCTAAGTGCCGTGCCACCGATCTGAGAATGGCAGTATCTATCGATGTAAAGCACTAATGGAGCCTGACAATAACACCCACTTATAGGACTGATGCAGTCTTCTTTTTACATAGACAACATATGACAACATCTGCTTCCTCCATGTCTTCATGTTTTAGTGAATAGTGAAAATGGTACAAACAGTTTGATGTGCTACTTCCTGGAATGAAGGGGGCAGAGAGATTTGCAAAACTGAAAAATAAACAGTTTTTTAATACATTGCAGGGGTGGCTAACATGGACCATTTACAAACATATTATCACTTGGAGCCAAAGCATCAGACTATAAAGAAAAATTCCATTAGTCATCTGCACTTGCTAGCAAAATTTAACATGTTATATTAGCATCAAGTGTGCTTCATTTGTCAGCCTAGGGTGAATTCAAAACCAGTAGGTAAAACACGTAAACTTGCAATTGAACTAACATTAGGTTTAAATATTAGGTTTATCATTTGCAATTGGTGCATAGCAAGGGTGTCTAATACTGAAATCTCACTCTATAAACAAAGCATCACAAACTAAATTAGATGGATGGCTTATCAATGGGTGCATGAAAATGTGCTTGCAATTGAGTTATTCTGTTGCCAATGTAGTACTATCGCACGCCCACCTTAGACAATGTAAAGCGACATTCGTGCTGGCAGACAAGTGTAAAAATAACACTTGAGATATGGCCAATGATCATGGCTGCACAGACGTGATCCGTAATAGCTCTGCTTCATCCATTTGGAAACTCAAGGTATAGGGCACCTATCAGTGATAAATCCACCCTATCCCGATGAGGAGGAAGCGATGGGTGTAGCTTAACCCTTATAAATGCTGAAAATGGACCCCGCAGACACCGTTCATGTGGCAGCTGCCGATTGCCAGGAGGCCCGGGGGAGGGGAAGCTGCCCGCTGGGTGTGCCCCCCGCAACGGGGCTCCTTTGATCTGAGGTACTGTAATTGGGGCAGACTGGGAAGCGTCAATCTGAAAAATACAACCCCCGGGCCCCCCACTACTTCTTCACAGCACAGTGCCACGAGGCACCCCAGGCCCACATCTGGAGGTGATACGGGGGAAAGACACTAGGGAGACGGCATAATGCAAAGGTCATCCTTCAGGCGCTCTAAGTGGTTTTTAGGTCGAGCCTAGCGCAGCGCGCATGCGCTGCTCTAGGAGATGACCTTTTGGAATCGGTCTGCACTTTTTTAACACTCGTGCGTGTGGCGGCATCCACCTTGCGGGAGCGAGAAGCGGCGCACAGGGGCCATCTGTTTCTAATTAGCGTGGCCGCGCTTGTTCTCTTGGTAACAGAAGGAATTTGTTGCTTAACACATCACGCGTTTCCCATTGTAATCCCTCTCTCCTGTTGTGTTCTGCTGCCACCTGGTGGCGGAAAGCACCCGCGTACACAGTAGGCTACGACCTCTCATATCACGTTTGCAACAAGGGCATTTACCGATGTATTTCTCCATGTCCAAAGAAGGCAATTGGGGAACATGGATGTAAACTGACTCTTTCGGCCATTATTTATTATTATTTTTATTTATGTTTCTTTATAATGCGTGTACTTTACCCGAAGGTGTCCAAGGCACAATGCAGATTTTCCCTCACAGTGATAATGATACAACGTATTTGCCTTTGTGTACATTTGTTTTGCTACCATCATCTCACAGCATTTTTTTTTCTAACCGTAACATCTGGTACTAACACTAAACTCCACTTCTCATTTTATTGTCCTCGAAGCAGTTAACGGCTGCTTGTTTGGGCTTCAGGGCACATGCCTGAAACTGCCGAGCTCTCATTCTGGCTATCTTATAGGCTCTTTAAGAACCATTGAACAGGCACGTGCTTCCTCTCAGAAGAATGCATCTACAAATGCGGCAAATTACCATTGTTGATTTGATATATATTTATTTTTTTACAAAACAAGTACGAGCCCCCCTCCCCCCCCCAAGTATAAATAATATTTCTGTGCACAGCATATTCGCAATGGTGGCTTCGTGTGAATCATGCAGCAGCCCCCTGTGAACTTGCTCGAGGATTCGGACTCAATTCACAAGCACAAATATTGAAATTTCGCCTTCACTATCACCCCTACATAATTCACCTTCTTGAACTCAGAGTTAGAATGGATTAAAGACAGAAAACCAGTGTGTAAAGCATTGCATGCGTGTGGTGATTGAAGTTAAATTATTATGAACACAATCTAAAATGCACACCCTCATCCTGCTTTTTGCTGACATTTTGCTTTAAATTACCCGCAGGCCCATAACTGCAAAGGTGAAAAGTCCCAGACGGCAGAAAGAAGATGTCTTTATTACACACCTTTTAATGTCCGTCATGGAAAAAATGCGCGAAACTGGAGCAGATTCTGTGGACAGTTTTTGCACGCGATTTTTTCTCTCTTTTTAGACCTCTTTGCAACCTCTGTGATTTAAGATATCTGGCTACTCATTTTTAAATTAAAAAAATTTAAGTGAGCATGTGGCATTTGTTAATTTCAGTAAACTTTGTTGTGGTTGTTTGCAATCGCATTTTAACATGCTGCAGCCTCAAGTCATTGATAAAGGTTGTTAAAAGAGAGTGTCGGGCTTATTGTTCTGTGATGCAATTTCCTGTGATGTCATTAGGGGTAAGTGAAGATTGATGCCATCAGCTTCACAGTCTGTGTACAATTTAGTCCTCTTTTCTACTGACCGAATTCAGGGCCTATACTGTCTTTTTGTTCCGTAGGCTAGCTAGCTGTGTCCTTGTGTCGTACTTATTGTGAAGAGGGGGACATGTTATATCCTTTGTTGGTAACTTCCCTGGGTACCTGTGAGTGCTGACTGAAGTGTCCAGGTTCATCTGTCCCGTGGAGGTATATATGACGTCAGAGTGCACCATGTCATGGTATTGTGGGAGTCTTGCATGCAATTGTGACGTGAGAGCATACCATAATCATTTTTTGAACTAACACATTGTTTTATTCAGTGCTTCACATTGTTTTATTCAGTGCTTCTTCCATTTCTAAGCACTGTAAATAGGTTGAAGGGTTGAGTTGGCCTTGTCAGGATTCAAACCAGTGACCTGCAGATCACAGCAAGTATTAGAAGTGACTGAGCCATCTTGCCCCCATGTCTGGTGATGTCAGAGGGATCGATGCCTTGGTAATTGTAGAGTATTTAATGCTTTGGTGATGCCAGCATTCTATCTCATGGTGATGTTAAAGTTGTTCATGCCAATGTGATGGACGAGAGAGATCCACGACAGAGTGATGTCAGAGTGTTGCCTGGCACGTTGATGTCAGGGGTTTTGTTCCATGTCGATAGCACAGTGATCCATGTCACGTTTACGCAGACATGCCAACTAAAACAAAAAGTTCACAGTGAGGAGGGGGCATGACCGAGGAGAAGGCGGGGCCTCGTGCCGAGAAGTACCAAAGAGGCACTTTTGCCCCTCCCTACTCCCAAACCCCCGCCTTCACCAAAAAAAAGAAGCTTCATCAGGCTGGTGGCGATGTTCTGGGGGTGTTTTCAAACTCCTTAATGGACGTCAGCAGTTTGAAGCCTCCCAAAACAAGCTGGAAAACCACTGTTTACAGTGGTTTTCAGCTTGTGTGCCCTGCCACCGTGTGATATCGGCTCCTCACCGGGTGACCGTGTGAAGGTAGCTGATATTGTGTGGCATAAGGTGGCACCGTGTGAGTTGGCAGGTCTGGCATGGTGATGCCACAATGTTTGATGTCCCTCATAGCTTGGCTGACAGTTGGTGCTGTTGGCCTCTGTGCTGAGTTGAAGTAAAACCATTGCCCCTGTTTGGGCGATGGCCTACCTGCAAGCTGAAGTAGCTTGTATTAAAGAAGGTCTGTGCCTGATATAGGGTGGTCCAAAAACCATAACAAGCAACCATTGGGACAGGCAGATAGAAGTTGCCAGCATTAAAAGGACAAAAAAAAACCTCAAGACATTTATTGTTAATACTTTTTTAATATGGTCGTTCAGTTGTACAAAATGCTTTCTTGGTCATATATAAGGTAAAAAAAAGGCTTCTGACACTTCTTTATTATAACTTTTCAGCATGCTGCAGTCTTCTGTACAGCACAGCTTAAAGACATAGGCAAAGTCAATATCTCTGGCTAAACACTTATAAGGTCCCAAAGGCGAGACCTATTGGCTATGCCAATGCTTGTTACGATAGACGACAGACCTGTCGGTTTTATATCAATGTCGCCTTCATCTACTGAACATTTCAAGCTTGGCACTAGTAAACCCTGTGCTGGAACGATGAGGGTGTTATGGAAAGCCATAACAGGTTCGCGCTGAAACACCAGAAACCAACCTCTCAATCTCAGAAGAGCCCACCTCCATAATTATAGTGTACAGGCCCTGCAACAGTCAACAATGAGGTAGACTCTGAGCATTCAGCTCTACAGGACCTCACCAGGGGGACACATCAGCTGCACTATTGTCAACATGTATCCTCTCTGGCTGCCCAGGGGGGGACACCGAAGTACCAAAGAGGGCAGCAACCCACCAGTTGACTCCCAATGATTCACCTGGAAGTGTCCCTGGGGTGATTACTTGCTACGCCTCTACGAGCGTTAGCAGCCATGTTCTACTTGCCTCCAAAAAAGACAACAACAAACAGAGTGTCGAGCTACTTTCAACACACTGAAGCACGAGACTCGCACTCACCTGCAATTAAAGAAGGTGAAATGGCATTAACTAAGGAGGATCTCCTATCCTTTGTAAGAAAGTGCCCTCTTTTTGCATGGTTGCCCCCACTTTTTGCTAAACTGCTGATGTGCTTTGACTGAGTGTGCCCTGGGTTCCTGCCAAACAGGTTCACAGGGCCTATGTTCTTTCCCTAAACTGCATTGAAAACAAAACCCAATTGGCACTCTTTGGCCACAGGTCAGTCCCTTGTAAAGGGTGCCACAAGTGCCAAGGGCACTGTGGCCAGCGAAGGCCTCTAAGGGCTGCACCACTTATTGTGCCATCCTTAGAGGCCCTGTACCTTTACACACACACACACACACACACACACACACTGCCTTTGCAGGCTGCGTGTTTTGATGCAGAACAAAGTAAAAAGTCGACATGGCACACATGCCTGTGTGCCATGCCTACAACCCACTGCCCTGACATAGGTAAGCCACCCCTCTAGCTGAGTGCACTTTACCAGTGGTGAGGGTACAGGTACATGAGCCATGTACCCCTACAGTGTCTAAGCCAGTTCGTAGACATTGTAAGTGCAGTAATGCTATTAAGAGTATATGGTACTGTGAGTTTGTAATTACGAACTCCACAGCACCATAATGGCTTTACTGAAAACTGAGAAGTTTGGTTTCAAAATTCTCAGCACATTAAACCCACACTGATGCCAGTGTGGGATTTAATGAAAAATGCACAAGAGGGCATCTTAGAGCCTGCTGCTCTCGAGGGTCTGAAACAATGCACATGAGGTGACAAGCCTCCTCCCCCAGGATGGGCAGGGTCCACGAAAGGGAAGCTTCAAAGGCTTGGCACCTTTATGAGCTTCCCCAGGCCTTTTGCTGCTTCCAGCAACTGACTCCCACTGGTTCTGACCCCCACTTTGGGTGGGACAATCGGCGGGAAAACCAAGTGAGGAAGGGAGGTGTGCCTACCTTTGCCAACCCCACCCCTCAGATGGGGGAGGCGAGGTGAAGCACAACTCTCAGTCCCCGCCATCTTGCAGATGGGGGACCCAGCCAACCAGAGTGAGGCATATGCCCCCCTCCCACTGGAGGGTGGCACAATAGGGGGTGTACCCACCCCAAGGAAGGGACCCATTGGTCCCAACCTTTACTTACCTGTAACACCCCTAAATCTAGTATTTCCCGACGACTACAATTCAGGCTTGCTACTGAAAAACTACACCACAAGTGCATCAAATACAGGTGGACTTTTCCTTTTGGCCCAGCCTTCAGCTATCAGAACAAATTGTATCACTTCACAAACCTTCAGGAAGCAGTAAGTTTGCTAGGTGTGACGATCTCCAAACCGGAACATCCTGAGGGACACACAGAAGGACCGTCCATGAGCGCCAAGTCCGGTGCAGACCAACGACAATGGCTCTCACAGAGTCATCCAAGATGGCAGGGGAAATGCTGGGCTCCATGCTGAAACTAACACCCATGCTTTTTGGTTGGGCGAAGGTTCTTATAGAACAAAGACTAAACCATATGTACCTGTGCGCAGTCTATCGTTACCTGTTGTGCATCTGTACAGTAGTTCCCAAACGCAGGAGCAAGTTCTTCACATCCTGCTTCTCTCCTATTCTGTGACTATAGAATGAACATTACGCCCTAAGAAACCTGGCAAACAGTTTGAGCTTCGGGTATATTCTTTGTTACCTTGACCTAGTGTTAACTTAGCACAAATCCTTAAAGTGGTTCATGACTTACACGCTTGAATTTAATAAATTCACCAAACTACTACACAACTGTTGTGGAACTATGTTCCCAAATGTTTCTGTTTTATTGTTTATTTTTTATTCCATAAGTAAGATTATATCGGTGTGCTGGGGGGGAGGTGGAGGAGGCAAGGGGCACAGAGGGAGACAAAGAGAGAGACCCTTGTGGTGACAGGTACAACATGGTAAAGGGAGAGAAGTACCAAAGGAGCCCTCAAATGTGATTGACTGCCTAACAGTATTATGGTGTTAACTACACTGACATGGAACATTAGAGGGCTTAACTCTCCGGCCAAATGGCAGGAAATATGGAAATACATTTTGAACCGGAGAAACGATATAGTGGCACCACAGGAGACACACTTCAAACTCAGCGAAGATCACAGATTGTGTCATAAAGCATGTCCTGCTAATTATCGGTCTTCTGCTCCCACCAAACATAATGGGGTTGCCCTCCTCTACTACTCATCTCTCAAGTTTCAACCATTAGGCAGCAAATCTGGCAAAGAGGAGAGAATAATAATGGTGAAAGGGAAACTACTGGACAGGATGTGCATGACAGCATCGGTCTACACCCCAAACTCAGCAAAAGCTACCTTTCTCCAATCATTTCTAGCTCTTTTGAGGGGCTTTGCGGATGCAGAGATTGTACTTATGGTGAGACTTTAACCACCTTACTTGGGATCTAGAATTAGATAGCATCCACCCACAACGTGCCATCAGAGGAAGCTTCACTAAAGGTCTAAAACAATCCATTCAATCTGTGGGCTCAATAGATGCTTGATGAACAACGCACCCTTCCACATGAGAGTACACTTTCTTATCACACTCCCATCGCTCTTATTCATGACTTGACTGCACAGCCAATCACTGGAACATGCCATTATACCAACCAATTTCCATCCTATAGTATTATCAGACCACCCCCCTGTAGAGCTAACACTAGACTGGTTAGTCCCCACACCTAAACTCCGTCAATGGTTCTTCCCAGAGTCTCTCACTAGAGATCGCCTCTTCCGGGATGAAACGCATAAAACCATCAGGAAATTTTTCCAACTAAATGACCCTCAGGATAGTAACCTGTCCACTACGTGGGACACCTTTAAGGCGGTTATTAGAGGAAAGTGCACCTTCCTGTTATCTATGTTAACCAACCAAAAGACCAAAGAAAGACTCCAAACAGCAGAACGTGCCCATAAGGAATACTCCCACCCTTACATTGCAGAGAAAGGTCACAGCTCTGAGAGGGAAACTAAACGCAATATGCACAAATAAAGCAGAATTTACCTTGCTGTGCCTTAAACACATAACATATGATCGGGGTAACAAGGTGGGCCCTCATTTGGAGCAACAGGTATGGGTCAAACACGAGAAAGATTATATCAGTCATATCAACAAAGAGACAGGGAGGTGGCCATGTACAAGGAAGATAAGGTAAATGCCTTCTGTGATTTCTACAAAACTCTATACACATCTCAGGCACCAGTCGAGGAGTCTCAGCTTGAATATTTGAGGGGACCGAGTTACCCATGTGTTGAATGATCAAAATGAAGAGCTGAGTAGCCCGATAAGAGAGTAAGAAGTTCAAATACCAATCGAAGCTCTTAAAGTACATAAATCGCCATGGCCCAATGGGTTTGCTGCCCAATTCTATAAAGCCTTTAGCTCTGAATTAATACCTCATCTCACACTCCTCTTCAACTATATGGCACCCACTAAGATGGTTACTCCATCGATGACCGAGCATTGCTCTCAGTCATCCCTAAACCATGGAAGGACCCTCATTTCTGTGCTCCTTATAGGCCCATAGCCCTACATAATCTAGATGAAAAAAGTTATGCTAAGATCCTGGCTACTAGACTGGAAGGCGTTATGCCTGACTTTGTCCATAGTGACAATCAGGTTTTATTCAGGGGAGACAAACACATGATAACCTAAGGGGGGGGGGGATCCTCTTGGTCGAAAAGGCTACCAAAAAATAAATCCCAGCTGCCCTTCAAGCTCTGGACACTAAAAAGCCTTGACCAGGAGGACTAGTGATTCCTCCTTCACACTCTATGCAAGTTCAGCATTAGCGAATGCCTTATGGCCATGGTCCAGGCGAACTATGCAAATCCACTTTCACAGGTGTTGTTTAATGAAGTGGCCTCAGATTTATTTAAACTAGAACATGGCACGCATCAAGGGTGTCCACTTTTATTTGCTCTTAGTATAGTACCCCTTGGACCTAAAAGAAGAGCCACACCCGTGATTCGAGGCATTGCCTTTCGGCTCTGTAGACCACAAAATCTCACTATTCATGAATGATGTGCTACTCTATCTCACCACTCCTTCCACACCTGTGATGGCTCTGCAACAGGAATTAGCCCCCTATAAAACTGTGCCACCACATTAGCCAGTTTGGATCGCCCAATATCTGACTTTGGGAAAGTGTCTGGTCATTAGAGGCAAATCAGTCAAAGACAGCGATTATGGTGTGGAATATGGAAGTAAGAAATAGCCTGACAGAACTAAAATGTCTGGGTATCAGAATTAGTCGATCTTTTGGAAAAAATCACAGAACTAAACTTTAATAGGGCACTGGTGGAAACAAATAAGTTATTATAGAGTTGGTCACATCTACCATTAACATTATATGGGAGAGCAAATTTAATAAGGATGTCTATCCTTCCGAAATTCACTTTTCTTTTTAATGCCATTCCTTTGCCTGCTACAAAAATGACATGGAAGAATACATTATTTTATATGCGCCTCCAAGTATTCAAGAATTGCAATGAAAAAACTGCGTAGGAAATATGATAAGGGCGGTATTGTGTTGCCAGATTTCCAACTTAAAAATGTTAGGTCATTATTGACTGATTTGTGTGGCTCTGTGGGTAACCAATTAAGTAAAGCCTTGTTATGGGCGGTGAAGGGAGGGACCTAGTTTATGTTCAAATATGAGGTATTTCAAGAATGTGAGGCTAAAAGTTCTTCAGGTGGCTGGGCACAGATTAGGTGAGCAACAAGGCTTTAGTACTATAGCAGGAATGCCCCAGTGTGGGATTCTCAAGGAACCCCTGAGTGTTTGGAAAATGGGTTGCCGATCAGATTAAGAGAAGCTGGCATTGTAGACTCGAGCAGACCAGCTGGATTCCCCCGGGCTGTGCGAAGATGATTCATTGAGAAGCTGTGGGCGATTTTTCTCACCCATTGATTGAAGGTAAACTGCTGTTACCAAGCCACAGTTCTATTGCGGACCTTTAAATCCATAACTAGGGGCGGCACTTTTACTGTGCATCACCCATGATCAGTTGCTCCCCCATCCCTCCTTTCTGTCTTGAGGAAGACCCGTTCGCAGAGGATACAAACTGCCCTCATTGCACTAGGGTCGAAACGTCGACACTCTCCCCTGTTCGGGGCCTGTACTGTATACTATCCCAGCCCTACTTGCTTACAGACGAACGTTGTTTGCTAACTTTTGAGAAAGAACATAAAGAATAACTATGAATTAACCATTGGACAGGCTCCTAATGTAGAACTGGTGCAATCATGAATCACGACCAGTTTTGCTTATGAGATTGTAATGTAAATAATGATGAATCATTGTTTTGCTTGATTGGATCCCCTCTTGTTTATTCTATCTTACTTCACGAGCACTTTCTTTCTTCACATTTTTCCTTGGAGCAACCACCCCTTTATCTTGAACATTGAATATGATAATATGTTATGAAAAGTGACCGAATAAAATACGAGTCACCAAAAAGCAATAGTGTGTGCCTTCTTTGAATTTTGAGGATATATTTGAATGCTCTTTAAATAAGTTAATGGTACATTATTGATTTAAACTATATATGTACCTCATGCTGTTTATGATTGTTTCAGACAACTAAAATTTAACATAAGTCTAGGACCATTGTTTTTCTATACCAATTATTACCCAGGTCCATTGACTTCTATGGGTTACCCCATTATATCTTAATGGGCATTGTAGACTGGGGCCAGCTCCTTCAGGCTAGGAAACTTTGTTTGTGGGAGGAGTTTCAGAATATAAGAAAGGGAGCCATATCGAAATTTTAATTCTATCAGCCGCATAGCTAGGTGCCGGCTAGTGACTGGGGTGAATATATGACATTGTTCTGCATTCTATCCATCAATTGTTCTTTTTGCATTTGTCACCCCGAGTGGGACGGGTATGCCCAGACATGGGTCCCATGCTCTCCATGCCACTAGAGTCAAGCTATCCTTGCTGATGAGGGGGGAAACCCCGAAACCGGTCCTAGGAAGCTTGTTTCCAGACCAGGGAGGACCTGGCCTGGCAGTTCGGACTGGACTGTTCCCATTGGGCACAGGGTCAAGACTGATTTGCATATGGCTGGGTTCAAACTGGAATGGCATGGGGAGCAAAAAAACAATGGATTTAGGCCCAGATCTCTGTACTGGGGTGAATGTATGACATTGTTCTGCATTCTGTCCATCAATTGTTCTTTTTGCATTTGTAACCCCGAGAGGGACGGGTATTCCCAGAAGTGGGTCCCGTGATCTCCATGCCACTGGAGTCAAGCTATCCTTGCTGATGAGGGGTGAAACCCCAAAACCAGTCCTAGGATCTCTGTACTGGGGTGAATGTATGACATTGTTCTGCATTCTGTTCATCAATTGTTCTTTTTGGCTCTCGGAGAGGAGCATTTGATTAATGGGCCGCAGCAAAATAAGGAGGTGGAAGTATGGTGTGGGTTAATTTTGGATATCGTGGATGGAGATTTTGGCTTGCCTGTTACGTATAGTATGGCAAAATCTGCCTATCTGAGAAAAAAACATCTGTACTCCCTCCATAGAACGTTTTGGTCACCTAACAGGACTAGACAAGCTGTGAGGGTAAGAAGAGGCTTTTAGCAAGATGTGTGGCCTGTGTGACACCGATGACTTTCACATTTTCAGGGACTGTCCGGGACTATGTCGGGAACACAGTCAGGAACTTGAGCAAGGACTGGGGACTGGGTAGAAAACGTACAGTGCACAGAAAGAGTAGTGCAGCGCTGCCCAGGATCACACAGAGTCAGAGGAGAAAAAGGGATCCAAAGGGGAAACCTGTACAAGATGGCTAAGACTCAGAAAGGAAGGGCACTCACAAGGCAATTTAGCATTCAGACTAACTACACCCAGGACGGACGTGCACAACATATATATAATACAACATTAACAATAAAGGGAATGTGGGGTAAAGCACTCAGGATCTCCACACGGTAAGACTGAAGCTCAGTAAGTTCCTCACCCACAATTGCTGTTACAGATACTGACTGAAAATACCCACATATAGGATATGTATGCGAAGGCAGGGTCTGTGGAGCTTATACCTATGGTGATGTTAGAACAGTAACTCAAAGACAATACTCACAGTGAACAAGAAACACCACCTAGGTAGTCAGCTGTGCCCACGGATCCTGGCAATCAAACAGGAACACGCAAGGCAGTAACAGCAAAGGGGTAGAACTAAACACAAGCACAATAGACAAGGAGCTAGCAAGGAGGAGTGCTTAACAGGAAAGGAAGGAAATCACAGGGCACACTTGGCAGTTAACAAACATACAGGGTAACAGAAGCAAGACAGCAGGAATAGAAAGACAGCAAACTAGAACTGGAACCAATGAAATGGGAAGAAAGGCAGGGACTGGAAAAGGATATACAGAAGTGGAGGCTACAAGGTTATACTAGAATAGTGCAGGTTCAGGAATCAAGAAAACAAAGTAGCATAGAAGGCAGTGCTGGGGCAGGAACAAGAATTGAGCAAAAGCTCAGGAGTCAAAGTAGCACTGCAGGTAGTGCTAGTTCAGGAGAAGGGAAACTGCTGCAGGTCAGGAACAAGGAATGCTAAGGCTCAGGAGTCAAGGTAGCACTGCAGTCAGTGCTAGTTCAGGAGCAAGGGAAACTGCTGCAGTTCAGGAACAAGGAATGCTAAGGCTCAGGAGTCAAGGTAGCACTGCAAGCAGTACTGGTTCTAGGAAACAGGAAATAGCTACAGCTCAGGAAACAAGGAGTCAAGAGAGCACTGCAAGCAGTGCAAATCAAGAACAAGAAATAGCTGAAGCCCAGGAATGGGAACAAAGAATAACTATAGCTCAGGAACTGAGGAAACAAGGTAGCACTGCAGGCAGTGCTAATTCAGGCACAAGGAATAGCTATAGCTCAGGAATCAAGGAACAAGGATTAACTGTAGCTCAGGAATCAAGGAATATCAAAAGCTCAGGAAACACTGGAAACAAGGGTATCAAAAGCTCAGGAAACACTGGAAACAAGGATCGGTCTCACCGGTATACAGCTACAATGACCAACCCTGGGCTGAAGGGAGCTGGGGCTTAAAAGAGCTCACAGTACTCATGTGCATCAGGTGTGAGCAGGCTAGCAGCAGCCAGCCACAGGTGAACTGAATTCCTCCACCCATCCTTGGCCTGCAGGGGTGGAGACAAAGCAGTGAGCAGGGGATTATAGGTAATGGAGTTTCCAGCATGAGCAGACTGGCTTCCACAAAACCCGGCATGGATTGGGAATGGATGTCAATTCCTAAATGATGTCCAAATGCCTGGAAGTCAGGATATGCATACAGGGGAGTGTCTGGAAGCATATTAGAATACTGGAAAGCCGCACAATTGGGCCCCCTGGTGGTGGGAACGAGAGCACAGGGAGTGAATCGTGACACACATGTTCGTGGTCTGACCTAGTATTCAGTTGCAGGAGGTGTTGGTAAGGTTTTGAGCGGCATATTTCAGACCCGAAAGAAGGTAAGCAAGGTTTTGAGAGGCATATTTCAGGCCCAAATGGAGGTAAGCCCCACATTAATTATCTTTGGGTGTTTGCCTGAATCAGGGTTTCACCAGGGCAATAACAGCAAACTGTTGTTCTACTTAATTCTGCTGGGGAGAAGAGAAATTTGCAAGCAGTGTATTTCCTCCTTGTGTCCCAATAAAGCTGAATAATTCAACTCAGCCATATATGTTTGCAAGATAGACTTGAGTCGCCGCCAAGCAAAAAGATCTAAAGTATGGATCCCTTGACCACATGGTTGGGAGGAGAAGGCAGGGAGTAGCCCCCAAGAGTAAACCTGACCTGCTCAGGAGTTTTCCTGGCACGACACTTGGTCTAATGATTACAGCCAATTGGGTTTCTGGACGTGGTGTCGGGTAATTATTAACCTGTAACTGCCAAAACTTTCTTCCCCAACTGAAAATCCTAGTACTCCTTGAAGGCTGATCACTTTGGCAGATGGAGATCTAGGTGGTCAACTGGAAGTGAGTACGGCAAATAAGGACTTAAAAAAAAAGAAACAGTGTCAGGTTATGGAATAAATCTCCACAAATCGTTAATTCTAAATTTGAACCTACCCACACCAGAGATGGGTCCTATTAAAACACAAAGGCAACCCTGCTCAATAAGAACCAGGGTCTTAAATAATGTTGTTGACAGTATTAGCCGGAGATGAAGGCACTAGTAAGTTCGACTCCTTTCCATTGGGCAAAGAAGAATATCACATATCTGGGGATTAAAATAACCCCCAAGGTCTTTGACCTAAACAGCGCTAACTACCCTCCACTTCTCCGATGACTCAAACCTAACCTTAAACGATGGGAACCCATGTATTTTTTGTGGCCGTGGCATATCAACACAATTTAAATGACCGTCTTGCCCCAGATTCTATGTCTCTTCCAAGGCCTCCCAATCGAGCTGACCCAGGACCTTCTTTCTGAACTCCGCTTTCTAGTGACATGCTTCATATGCAAGACCGTAGATCCCATCTCCCCTATAAACTATTGTTCTACCAAAAGAGGCCAGCAGCCTGAAACTACCTGATTTTCTCTTAGATTATAAGGAAGCACAGCTGAGAGTAATATCTGAGTGGGCGATGAACATTGGCTCCATTTGGATAGAGCAGTGATTGGTCACTATGTGTGGGATGTATTATCGAAACCAAAAGTAGATTAACACCCTAATGCATACCTAAGCACACCTACCCGAATGACCCTTAAAGTGTGGGACTTCGTGAATTGGGTGGTCAGATGGGCTACCTTCCCCTCCCCCTACACATCCATTCACTTTAATCTTGCTTTCTCTCCTGCACTCACGCCAGGCCCCATTGACCCATGGAGAGAGGGGTATGCCTCAACGGTTCCGACCTGTTCCATGGTTGGGACATTCTTGCCTTTGAGAACTGCCAACGGGACTTCAGCTTGCCAACCTCAAGGAGATATCACTATACTCAACTGAAATACAGGGTCTTCCATCCAGATATGCAACTACCAGCTACCAGAGATCTCTCCCCCATTGAAAAATTGGTACGACGAGCGGGAGGAGCTAAGGGCACTCTCTCTTTCCTATATGTGCATTTACTCAAAACCTTCCCCACGACCAAACCACGACATATACAATTTTGGGCTAAGGCTCTTGATGACCCAATACCAGATAAATACTGGCAGAAGCTATGGAGAGACATCCCCAGGTTTAACCACTCCCTGGGGATGAGCAAGGCTCATTATAAAACTCAGTTTGATTGGTATGTCTACCCCATCAAACTGAAAAGAATGAACCCCAACACATATGACTAATGCTGGAGAGGGTGTGGGTTACCTGGTGACTTCCGACACATTTGGTGGGAGTGTCAGATCATTCGACCTTTCTGGTCGAAAATTCTGGCGCAAAATAAAACCATATTGGGTTACCTATTTCCATCTATGCCAGGCTTTGCTTTATTGGTTTGCTGGATGAATCTCTTCAGCGTCAAACCTCCAGCGACCGCTCCATTATGTGGCTGTGTTTAGGAGTGGCTAAGACAGCCTTGGCAGCAGTTTGGAAGAAGGATACCACACCCTCACTCTCACAATGGAACACCATACTATGGCAAGCCCTGACAATGGAAAGAATGGCAAACATTTTAATAGATAACTATACATTTTTTGAATACCAAACGGGGTCCTCTAGCCACTTTCCTATCGGAAAGGCTTCCACTCACTGTCTGTCCCACTCGCACAAGAGCACTTCACCTCTTCCATATCTAGCCCTCTCGAAGGAATTGATGGTCACTTCCTGGTGATATGTGATTACTCTTTCAAAGTCCCCTGACCTCTGACTCACTTCCCAACCATCACATTCTACAAGGTTTCACACCACTCACTCATGGGGGCATATGTACAAGCCCCTAGCACAACCAGAGCGTCACTTTTTTGATGCTCCGGTGGCTTTATGCCCTAGACCATAATAACAAAGCTCTGTTAAGCCACTTTTTGTGGCTTGATGCCGCTTTGTAAATATGCTACCCTTTAACACAGGAATCTGCGTGAAAGAGGCATGCAATGGGTGTTGCTGTGGGCGTTCCACCCCAACACTCATTGCTTTTTGATGCTGCCCCAGATTTACAAGAAGGTGTATTCTGCAGCACACATAGAAAGAGCAAAAAGCCATTAATTATTGTTTATGTGCAGAAAGGTGTTCCTTCCTGCACATAAACATTTATTAAATAATGACGATTTGATACTTCTATGTGTGCCGCAGAATGCAGCACACATAGAAGTAACAAATAGCCATTATGGATTGTTTATGTGTAGGAAGGGACACTTCCCTGCACAGGAACAATCATTCCCTGCCACACAGACACCCTTGCACTACTGTGTAAGGGTGCCAGCATGGGCACTAGGCAGCTAATTTTAGCACCAGAGCTAGGGAAAACACAGGGGTGCGCCGTATTGTAGTAAATACGGTGCATCCCTGCATTTTGAAAATGACGGAGCGCGGCGCTGCCAAATTTGGCTCAGCTCCAAGCTCCGACATATGCCCCAAGATTTATTGTTCGGGATCATTAGGGGGAGGGGGTAAGTTGGGCAACGGAATTATTCATGCAACTCTAACTTGTTGACAGAGATGTATTTGACTTGCCTAAATGTAATAAAGATGTCACATTAACCCGCAACTGACTGTACCATTAGCATTACACAGGTAATGTTTGATGTCTTCTTCAGGCTTCACTGTATGTTTATGGTAACGTGTCCTACCTGTTATATTCCCGAGTTAGGCCCATGTAGCAAGGCAGCTAATTCCTTACATTGCCCTAGAAAATATAATTTCAGCAGTGACCTTTTCCACATATTTGCATGCACAACAATGTTGGATTAGTTTCTCTGAAACTAATTTGTTTTCACATCCAGCTTCGCCCAACATTATCACGATGCCTTGAATATCGTGTAGTAGGCCTCTCTATGCACTAGTTACAAAAGTCATCCAATCTTCATCCACGAGGCGACAATGCTATCCACATATCCATAACATCACTAATCTAGCACGCACATCACAAAGGCTGCTTTTTATTATAAATAATAGGCATCCCAAAAGATTGGTAGAGGAGGTACTTCTGCTGACACCAAAGGTCCCTGCATGCTGAGAAATCACCACGACCCGGTCTGACATTCTGGGAGGAGTGTCCAAGTCGAGACCAAGACGGGGTCCTTCACCCTCTCCCTTCAGGTAATGGGGTTGGATCATCCCTATGGGGGATTGTTGGCTCTACACCTACACACACTCTAGGTACACTTACAGTAGGGTTCCATCGTAGGAGTACATTCGATTACCATTTTGCATATATGCCTGCATATATTCATTGCTTCAGCACCATGGTAGAAATGTATCTACTGTTTACCCTCTTGGTGCTTGTAATATCCTTTTTTGCTTCTGTCTCCTAGTCATTGCAGCACACGGATTTTATGCAAGAATAACTTTGGTTCAATAAATATTATTGAAAACGTCCCACTGTGTATTGTCTGTATATTTCTCTGAGAACAAGTGAGCACAAGTGACTGAGAGAAATATTCTGTACTGTTTCCACGATTCCTGAGGAATCAGGGTTGTCATGGTTAGTGGTTGCTAGAAACTGTGCGCTCCCTGGTAGGTTAGGGGGGCTTACAGTGGCACAGTGGTCTATAGGCCAACACATCCTGTGGTGGTGTCCGGAATCAGTCTTGACCCCAAGCTCTTAGTTTATGCTCTCCAAACAATGCACAGATCCTATGGATTAGTAGGAACTACATGACATACCAAAATTCAATAAAGAAAAGTTTGACATGAAAAACAAAAACATTTGAACTGACTAAACAGTGCAATAGTTTGACAGCTAGCCCAGTGGAAAGAATTTGCTCAGGCCGAGAAGTGCAAATACAATATTTTCACCCGTCGATGAGTGTAAAATATAATTTATTTCCAGTGAATAGCTAGTATAAATGTAATTTTTTAGGTTTGACTTTAGTGGTGCTGTACACCATTAACTGAAAACATAACATTGTGTTTTTTCTCTGAAATGAATCGTACCAAGCTAAACAGCAGCGCGAAACCAAAGTCTGGCAAAAAGATAGTACTGTTGTAAGCCATGCTGAAAATAGTTCAAAATAGACAAAATACTCCCTCTGCCTACAATTTCAACCCCCCCCCCACCTCCCGGCTGCCAGAAAGAAAGTGCCCATTTTTGTTTCTTTTTGTACCAATGTAGGAGAGTAGGATCTGCTTCACATGGGTACCCCCACTTTTTGCTGATGCTTCACTGGTTTTCGACATTAGTCTGGCTGGGGCCCTGCTATTCAGAACCCCAGCCTAGCTGTTTCCTCTTTAAAAGGGTCTCCATGTGCCTTAGGCACATCACTGATTGGGATCTGGAGTGCCCTTGTAAGTCCCTAGTATATGGTATACTATGTACCAAGGGCATAGGTACCTCAGAGGCCTGCCAGGGGCTGCAGCATGTATTATGCCACCCCTGGTAGGCCATCCAAACTGACACCACAGGTCTGCTACTGCAGCCTGGGTAAGGTGGTGCATGCACCCCTTGCTGTGGTATAGGTTACCTATATCACTAAATGCATACACACATATAAACCTATAAGTCACTCCTAAGGCAGGCCTTATCAATCCTAAAGGCAGAGTGCATGGTTCCTATGTGAGAGGGTGCCCCTGCATGAGCAGGGCCCCTCTGCAGCGTTCGGAGACCATCTCTGATGCTGTTTGTAGTGCAGCCTGACCATATACTCTTAAACGCATTATATCCTCGCGGTAAAATTCTAACTATGGAATGGCTGCACCGAAACATGTCGTGTTTGGTGTCAAACATCTTGGAATACTACCCCCCGCCAATCCTGGCGGCGGGGTAGCATTCCACCCTTCTAGAGGGAAAGGCATGTTAACTCTGACGAGTCCGGTAACTTCTTTCCAGAGCCCTGGCATCACAAAATGGATGCTGCTGCCACAGACACGAGTCTGGCCTCCTGCTGCTGGATGAAACTCCGGCAGGGGAGGCCTGGACAATAGGTTTCCTGTCCCAGGGAGGTGTGACCACCTCCCCAGACAGGACAATGTGTATTGGGGCTGGGCGGGAGCACTTTGGGTGCTTTGAAGTCCTGCACTGGGGGCACATTTGGTGTCCCTGTGCATACCCCAGTTCAAACCGGATCAGGGGCTTGCAGCCCCTGCTTTGGCGCGAACTGGACAAAGGGAAAGGGGTGTAGCCACCCCTCTGCCCTGACCCACCCATAGGTGGGACCACAGAGTAGTCCATCCCCTATTTTTTGAATAAAGGTAGGAACCCAGTCCCTAGGACTTTAGATTATACCTGGATGAAACTCTGAAACAGAATCCTGGACCTTCGACGCTCTACTCACGATTAGAGGACTGAAGAATCTCCCTTGGGGTCAAGGAGTGACTCCCCTGCTTGGCAGGCACCAAAGAAGCATCTGTCCGGTTCGCATCACTGAAGCTCCCGTCGGACGCCGAAGTCATCGCATCACCAGAGGTGGATTCTCAGACTTCCCCGAGGCTACCCTGAGTCCCCAGCAAAGCTGAGGCCCGTGGCTATCGTGGGTGACTTGAGACCGTGACCCCTGGACACCGAGCACATTTGCAAGTGCACCATCTTCTGGGTCTCCCAAGAAGTCGTGCTCTGGGCTCCGAGTAGCCCTAGCCTCCAGCACCACCTGCACCGAAGATCACTGGCCCCCACTCCACGAGTGTCCTGTAAGCCAGCTCCACGTGCGGCGTCACGAGGCTCCTTTGCGGTCGCTAGCCCGTTGGCTAGTAGCCCTTAACGAAGGCCAATCTTTTCTTTACTTGGCAGTCTGGTTGCTCCAGGCCTGCCCTCACTTACCCTCGCTGGGTGAGTTCCCCAGACCTTGCTGATCTGCATCATCGACGATCTACATCTTACTTGAGACTTGCCGTTGCCAAGGCTTGTTGGGTCCAATCTGGTCGCCGACACCTCTGCACTCGACAGACATCGAGCAGCAGCCCGAATCCTGCTCCTGGTCACCGACAACGCCTCCCGGACCTCGTGGCTGAAGAGTCAAGACGACCGTCATTGAACCTGAAGCACTCGACATCGGTGGGCATCTGTCCATCGCCTCCCTGGTCACTGGCTAGTGACCCAGACTCTGTCCCCTCTGCTTTCAGGTTCTTCAGAACTCCGATCCACTCTTGGATCCACCCGGACACTTTTCTCCTGGTCGCCAGCAGCACTTTGCAGCAGATCACCATAAGAACCGACGACGAAACCCGACCCCGAAAGGCACCTATGCACCCGGCTTCCCTGGGTGAGGTAACACGAGTACTCCGGTGCTCCCGTGGGTAGAGACTCTTCAAAGTCCTAGATCTCAAAGGGTTTTGTCCTAGTCCTCTTTTAAGTGTCCCTTTCCTCTATTTTCCCGATCCCGACTTTCTCCATAGAAGTTAACGGCGTATCGCGGTTGTGTATTTACACTGCACGCGTCTCCCGTGGGTCCGCTGTGTCACTACCTTGGGTGGTTCCTTGTGGTCCAAGCACTTCTAGAGGCTCTAGGCCTAGTGTCTAGTTCAGTCGTGGTTCGCATACCACTTTATTGGTATATGGTTTGGTACGCCCCTAGGGCCCAAACGTGTATTTGTGCTATTACTGTGATTTAAGATCTTATAACCTATGTATTTCGAACTCTAGCCTCATAAAGAGACTAGAGGGGTGTGTTTAGTAATAAATACATATATTTTGAATATATACCTGGTGTGGTGCTCTTTCATTTGGTCACTCAAGAGATTATAGACTGGTAAAACAAGCTGCTTTACATTCCTTCAAGACTTAGCCTGAAGGCTGCTCTCCATAGCTACCACTAGGATAGCTTTCAATAAGGTTGTCTTTAACCTACCTACCATAAGAGTCGATTTGGACTGGTGCAAGGTGCCCACTATAATTAGTGGACAGCATATGCCAGGCCAACTTCTCACATTGGTGTGCAGCGTGTGGGATTCCAGCTTGCTATTGTTTTACCAGATAATCTCAATTGAATTGATCAACTGAAAACCACTAAAGGTACCTAAGGTACATATAATTTAAGCTTAGAATATCAGTAAGTTCTACTGAACTTAGAGTTGTGTGTGAAGGGATAGCACAACCCTTTCTACAACTCAAGAGAGTTTAGTAGGCCACACTAGAGTAGGTAGTGCATACACCACACCACACTAGTAATGTCTTTAAAAGCAGGATCCAAAGATGCCCTGCAGGAAGCCAGTGAGCTTCCCCTCCAAGTATGACACACTCCCATTCTTGGAACTGAGAGCTTTGTGTAACGTGAGGAAATTAAGGACAGGCCAAAGTCCCACCACCCAACACCTCCAGGAGTTGTTGGTGGCTTATGATCTTAGTAAGTCCTCAGAGACTGAAGGGGTAGGAGCAGAGGGTGGGCCAGCAGATGAGGAAGGGGCCAGGGGTACTACTACCCCCAGCCCCCTCTGAAACTGACCAGGAGGGTGACAATGACCCTGACCTGGAAAACCCAATCCCTTCTGGGGAAGATGAAGATGAGGATCTAGAGAACCACACCTTTGTCCCCCCAGGAAGGATTATGAGTGTGCTCAGAAAGTCTAGGTCTCCTTCTCAGGAGTCTAACCACTCTGGCACCTCCATAGGGAGCTCTGTTTCTTCTCACAGGAGGGAATCCTCTCATGAGAGAAGAAAGAGACTGGTCCAGTATGAGGAAACTCAACTGGAGATCAGGAAGAAGCAATTGGCTTTAGATAGAGAATCCCTAGATCTCCTTAAAGAGAGAAGAAAGTTGGGACTAGAGTCCCATGGTGGCAGCCATGTCCCTAGAGATAGGGAAAGGTCCTATGACCATAGGAACCTGAGCAAGATTGTCCCTCCCTACCAGAGTGGGGATGATATCCACAAATGGATAACTGCTTTAGAGAGGGCCTGTAAAGTACAGAAGGTCCCTCAGGAGCAGTGGGCAGCAATCTTGTGGCTCTCCTTTGCTGACAAAGGTAGAGACAAGCTCCTCACTGTTAGAGAGGAGGATGCTGACAATTACAAGGTCTTGAAGAGTGCTCTTATTGATGGGTTTGGCCTAACCACTGAACAGTACAGGTTGAAGTTCAGAGACACCCAAAAAGCACAAGCTCAAGACTGGGTAGACTATGTGGATTGTTCTGCCAAGGCTCTGGAAGGCTGGTTGATGGGCAGTAAGGTGTGTGACTTCTCAGGATTGTATAATCTGATAATGAGGGAGCAGATTCTTAATAACTGTCAAAATCAGCTGTTGCATCAGTACC
Source organism: Calotriton arnoldi (assembly GCA_963921515.1). NCBI lineage: Eukaryota > Metazoa > Chordata > Amphibia > Caudata > Salamandridae > Calotriton > Calotriton arnoldi. The sequence continues at coordinate 58,138 of CAWUFW010021471.1, read as the reverse complement.
TGGTTGACTCTGATCTGACCTCTCCCCAAGAATTGGGAAAGAAGGCAGACAAATGGGTCAGAACCAGGGTGAAGCAGAAGGTACAGAACCAAGGTGGGGAAACCAAGAAGCAAGATGCTAAGAACTCTGACAAGGGTTGGGAGAAGGGTAAAGATCAAAAGTCTTCATCAGGCCCCCAAAAATCTTCTTCTGGTGGGGATTCCCAGTCTACCAAGGGTAAAGGCCAAAGAAAACCATGGTGCAAGGTCTGTAAGCAAAAGACCCACTGGACCAGTGATTGCACCAAGTCCAAAGACTCCAGTCCAGCACCCACCAATGCCCCTAAGGCACCTGTTCCCCCTAGTACAGTTGGTGGAAGTGCTCCAGCAAAGGGTTTAGTAGGGTTCACCCTGGGAACTGAGTTGGGCTCTGACCTAGTTAGAGAACTGACTCAGGCTGTGTTAGTCTGTGATGGAGGCATGGATGTGCCCTCCTCTATGAGTCCCAGTAATCTGGGCAAGTACAGACAACAGCCTTTAATCAATGGACGAGAGGCTTTGGCATTTAGGGACACAGGGGCAAGTGTCACCATGGTGACACAAGACCTTGTGCTACCTGGGCAAGTTATGCTTGGTGAAATGTACCAAGTGACCAATGCTAGCAATGTCAGAACAGACCATACTCTGGCAGTTGTTAACTTCTCCTGGGGAGGGGTAACTGGCCTTAAGAAGGTTGTGGTAAGTGCAAACCTACCAGTCGAATGCTTGCTTGGCAATGACTTAGAGACTTCTGCTTGGGCAGAAGTGGAGCTCAGGACCCATGCAGAAATGCTGGGGATCCCTGCAGATGTGTTTGCTGTGACCAGGTCACAAGCCAAAATGTCTAGCACTGAACAGGCCTTGGATTCTGGAAGAATGGACCAAGTGCCTTCCAAGAGGAGGAGTAGTAGGGTTAAGGCAGTGCCTTCCCCTTGGCTCAGGAGGAAGATCAGTCCCTCGAGGGGGATGATCTCAGCCCTGAAGAAGGAACTGTCCCAGAGGAACTTGAACCTGACCAGGTTGAGTTCTTGGGGACAGGGGGACCTTCTAGGGCAGATCTGAGCCAGGAGCAGCAGAGCTGCCCCTCCCTTGAACCCCTCAGACAGCAAGCTGCTGCTGAGGCTGCTGGGAAAGCTAGTCTTCCCCATACAGTGTATTGGGATGATGGACTCCTGTACTCAGAGAGTAGAGACCCCAAGCCTGGTGCTACCAGGAGGTTGGTAATACCTTTGAAGTTCAGGGGCTTCCTATTGACCCTAGCCCATGATATTCCCTTAGCAGGACACCTGGGCCAGAACAAGACTTGGGACAGAATTGTCCCTCACTTTCACTGGCCCCACATGTCTGAAGACAGTAAGGAGTTTTGTCGCTCCTGTGTAACCTGCCAAGCCAGTGGCAAAGCAGGTGGCACTACAAAGGCCCCCTGATACCACTACCTGTGGTGGGGGTGCCCTTTGAGAGGGTAGGGATTGACATTGTTGGTCCCATGGATCCCCAAACAGCCTCTGGGCACAGGTTTATCCTGGTGGTAGTGGATCATGCCACCAGGTACCCAGAAGCTATTCCCCTCAGGACCACTACAGCACCTGTGGTGGCAAGGGCCCTCCTGGGAATCTTCTCAAGAGTGGGCTTTCCTAAGGAGGTAGTATCAGACAGGGGTGCAAACTTCATGTCTGGGTACTTAAAAGCAATGTGGAAGGAGTGTGGAGTTACTTATAAGTTCACCACACCCTATCACCCACAATGCAATGGTTTAGTTGAGAGATTCAACAAAACCTTGAAGGGCATGATTAAAGGGCTCCCAGAAAAGCTTAGGCGTAGATGGGACATACTCTTGCCCTGCCTTTTATTCGCATATAGGGAGGTGCCTCAGAAGGGGTTGGTTACAGCCCTTTTGAACTTCTGTTTGGCCACCCTGTGAGGGGTCCACTGTGCTTGGTGAAGGAAGGATGGGAGTTACCTCTCAAGCCCCCAAAGCAAGATATAGTGGACTATGTACTTGGTCTCCGCTCCAGGATGGCTGAGTACATGAAAAAGGCAACCAAAAACCTTGAGGCTAGCCAGGAACTTCAGAAGGCCTGGCATGACCAAAGGCTGTTCTGACTGTTTACCAGCCAGGACAGAAGGTGTGGGTGTTGGAGCCAGTGGCCCCAGCAGCTCTCCAAGACAAATGGAGTGGACCCCACACTATTGTTGAGCAGAAGGGTGAGGTCACTTACTTAGTGGACCTGGGAACACCCAGGAGTCCCCAAAGGGTTCTCCATGTCAACAGACTTAAGCCATATGTGGACAGGGCAGACATGGGCTTGCTCATGGCTACTGATGAAGGGCAGGAGGAAGAGAGTGACCCACTCCCTGACCTGCTCTCACAGAACCCTGACGATGGGTCAGTTGATGGTGCAGCCTTGGCAGGCAGCCTCACTACCCAGCAACAAACTGATTGCAGGCAAGTCCTCAATCAGTTTAGACATATGTTTTCACTGACACCCAGTCAGACCACCTGGTGCACTCATGAAGTGGACACTGGGGACAGTCTGCCTATTAAAAACAAGATTTATAGGCAACCTGACCATGTCAGGGACTGTATCAGGACTGAAGTCCAGAAGATGTTGGAATTGGGAGTGATTGAGCCCTCAGATAGCCCTTGGGCTAGTCCAGTAGTCCTAGTACCTAAACCTCACACCAGTGGTGGGAAAAGAGAGATGAGGTTTTGTGTAGACTACAGAGGCCTCAATGCAGTCACTAGGACTGATGCCCATCCAATACCCAGGGCAGATGAGCTCATAGATACTTTGGCCTCTGCCAAATATCTCAGCACATTTGACCTAACAGCTGGCTACTGGCAGATCAGACTAGCTGATACTGCAAAGCCCAAAACAGCATTTTCAACCCCTAGTGGGCATTATCAATTTGTGGTGATGCCCTTTGGTCTGAAAAATGCACCTGCCACTTTCCAGAGGTTGGTGAACACAGTTCTCACAGGACTGGAAGCCTATAGTGCAGCTTATCTAGATGATATTGCTGTCTTTAGCTCCACCTGGGAGGATCACCTGGTCCACCTCAGGAATGTTTTACAGGCCCTGCAAAAGGCAGGCCTGACTATCAAGGCCACTAAGTGCCAGATAGGGCAGAGTCAGGTTGTGTACCTGGGCCACCTTGTGGGTGGAGGCCAGGTTCAACCTTTGCAGAGCAAGATCCAGACCATCATGGACTGGACTGCTCCCACTACCCAGACTCAGGTGAGAGCCTTCTTAGGCCTGACTGGGTACTATAGGAGATTTGTCAAGGGGTATGGATCAATAGTGACACCCTTGAATGACTTAACTTCTAAGAAAATGCCCAAAAAGGTTCAGTGGACAGCTAGCTGTCAAAAGGCATTTGATGACCTCAAGCAGGCCATGTGCACTGCTCCAATTCTGCAGGGTCCTGATTACTCCAAGAAGTTCATTGTTCAAACAGATGCATCTGAATTGGGGGTAGGGGCTGTACTGTCACAATTGAATGAAGAAGGTCAGGATCAGCCAGTAGCTTTTATTAGCAGAAGGCTGACCCCTAGAGAGAAACGTTGGTCAGCCATAGAGAGGGAGGCCTTTGCTGTGGTCTGGGCTCTGAAGAAGTTGAGGCCATACTTGTTTGGTACACACTTCCTGGTTCAGACAGACCATAAGCCCCTCTTATGGCTAAAACAAATGAAGGGTGAAAACCCCAAACTGCTTAGGTGGTCCATTTCCCTACAGGGGATGGACTTTACAGTGGAACATAGGCCTGGGAGTAACCATGCGAATGCAGATGGACTCTCTAGGTATTTCCACTTAGAACATGAAGACTTAACTGGGCAAGGTTAGTTTAATGTCCCTACGTTTGGGGGGTTGTGTAGGAGAGTAGGATCTGCTTCACATGGGTACCCCCACTTTTTGCTGATGCTTCACTGGTTTTCGACATTAGTCTGGCTGGGGCCCTGCTATTCAGAACCCCAGCCTAGCTGTTTCCTCTTTAAAAGGGTCTCCATGTGCCTTAGGCACATCACTGATTGGGATCTGGAGTGCCCTTGTAAGTCCCTAGTATATGGTATACTATGTACCAAGGGCATAGGTACCTCAGAGGCCTGCCAGGGGCTGCAGCATGTATTATGCCACCCCTGGTAGGCCATCCAAACTGACACCACAGGTCTGCTACTGCAGCCTGGGTAAGGTGGTGCATGCACCCCTTGCTGTGGTATAGGTTACCTATATCACTAAATGCATACACACATATAAACCTATAAGTCACTCCTAAGGCAGGCCTTATCAATCCTAAAGGCAGAGGGCATGGTTCCTATGTGAGAGGGTGCCCCTGCATGAGCAGGGCCCCTCTGCAGCGTTCGGAGACCATCTCTGATGCTGTTTGTAGTGCAGCCTGACCATATACTCTTAAACGCATTATATCCTCGCGGTAAAATGCTAACTATGGAATGGCTGCACCGAAACATGTCGTGTTTGGTGTCAAACATCTTGGAATACTACCCCCCGCCAATCCTGGCGGCGGGGGTAGCATTCCACCCTTCTAGAGGGAAAGGCATGTTAACTCTGACGAGTCCGGTAACTTCTTTCCAGAGCCCTGGCATCACAAAATGGATGCTGCTGCCACAGACACGAGTCTGGCCTCCTGCTGCTGGACGAAACTCCGGCAGGGGAGGCCTGGACAATAGGTTTCCTGTCCCAGGGAGGTGTGACCACCTCCCCAGACAGGACAATGTGTATTGGGGCTGGGCGGGAGCACTTTCGGGTGCTTTGAAGTCCTGCACTGGGGGCACATTTGGTGTCCCTGTGCATACCCCAGTTCAAACCGGATCAGGGGCTTGCAGCCCCTGCTTTGGCGCGAACTGGACAAAGGGAAAGGGGTGTAGCCACCCCTCTGCCCTGACCCACCCATAGGTGGGACCACAGAGTAGTCCATCCCCTATTTTTGAATAAAGGTAGGAACCCAGTCCCTAGGACTTTAGATTATACCTGGACGAAACTCTGAAACAGAATCCTGGACCTTCGACGCTCTACTCACGATTAGAGGACTGAAGAATCTCCCTTGGGGTCAAGGAGTGACTCCCCTGCTTGGCAGGCACCAAAGAAGCATCTGTCCGGTTCGCATCACTGAAGCTCCCGTCGGACGCCGAAGTCATCGCATCACCAGAGGTGGATTCTCAGACTTCACCGAGGCTACCCTGAGTCCCCAGCAAAGCTGAGGCCCGTGGCTATCGTGGGTGACTTGAGACCGTGACCCCTGGACACCGAGCACATTTGCAAGTGCACCATCTTTTGGGTCTCCCAAGAAGTCGTGCTCTAGGCTCCGAGTAGCCCTAGCCTCCAGCACCACCTGCACCGAAGATCACTGGCCCCCACTCCACGAGTGTCCTGTAAGCCAGCTCCACGTGCGGTGTCACGAGGCTCCTTCACGGTCGCTAGCCCATTGGCTAGTAGCCCTTAACGAAGGCCAATCTTTTCTTTACTTGGCAGTCTGGTTGCTCCAGGCCTGCCCTCATTTACCCTCGCTGGGTGAGTTCCCCAGACCTTGCTGGTCTGCATCATCGACGATCTACATCTTACACGAGACTTGCCGTTGCCAAGGCTTGTTGGGTCCAATCTGGTCGCCGACACCTCTGCACTCGACAGACATTGAGCAACAGCCCGAATCCTGCTCCTGGTCGCCGACAACGCCTCCCGGACCTCGTGGCTGAAGAGTCAAGACGACCGTCATCGAACCTGAAGCACTCGACATCGGTGGGCATCTGTCCATCGCCTCCCTGGTCACTGGCTAGTGACCCAAACTCTGTCCCCTCTGCTTTCAGGTTCTTCAGAACTCCGATCCACTCTTGGATCCACCCGGACACTTTTCTCCTGGTCGCCAGCAGCACTTTGCAGCAGATCGCCATAAGAACCGACGACGAAACCCGACCCCGAAAGGCACCCATGCACCCGGCTTCCCTGGGTGAGGTAACACGAGTACTCTGGTGCTCCCGTGGGTAGAGACTCTTCAAAGTCCTAGATCTCAAAGGGTTTTGTCCTAGTCCTCTTTTAAGTGTCCCTTTCCTCTATTTTCCCGATCCCGACTTTCTCCATAGAAGTTAACGGCGTATCGCGGTTGTGTATTTACACTGCACGCGTCTCCCGTGGGTCCCCTGTGTCACTACCTTGGGTGGTTCCTTGTGGTCCAAGCACTTCTAGAGGCTCTAGGCCTAGTGTCTAGTTCAGTCGTGGTTCGCATACCACTTTATTGGTATATGGTTTGGTACGCCCCTAGGGCCCAAACGTGTATTTGTGCTATTACTGTGATTTAAGATCTTATAACCTATGTACTTCGAACTCTAGCCTCATAAAGAGACTAGAGGGGTGTGTTTAGTAATAAATACATATATTTTGAATATATACCTGGTGTGGTGCTCTTTCATTTGGTCACTCAAGAGATTATAGACTGGTAAAACAAGCTGCTTTACATTCCTTCAAGACTTAGCCTGAAGGCTGCTCTCCATAGCTACCACTAGGATAGCTTTCAATAAGGTTGTCTTTAACCTACCTACCATAAGAGTCGATTTGGACTGGTGCAAGGTGCCCACTATAATTAGTGGACAGCATATGCCAGGCCAACTTCTCACAACCAATTCATGGAATGGACCACTTCCTGTGTCAACACACCTCTGCTCCTTTCATGCGTGAGACGAGATGCCTTCTTTTCTTTGCCTTACTCCGGGGGTCTGTATAATTACAATGGGGTAACCCTGTGTCCCTCAGAACATGAGTATGATAAAAAAAAGCTACAATTGGTTCTGTCGGGTATGGAAATTGCTTACGTGATCAAGGATGAATCATAAACATTGTTTCAAATAGCGATATAAGGGTGGGTGCGTTGGAACAAGAAAGGCACAATTTATACAGAGTTGTAAATGTTTACTATTTCTCTGAATATTTACTTTTTCGTGCGGCTGTCAACATCTCAATAAGAACAAGGTGATATTAAATAAAGTGAAGAAAGTGCTCAAGTGACATGGGTGAATAGGTGGTATTTACATATTGGTGATAAACAGACATATATTCTATAAACAATTTATACAAGGGAGTGGAGGAGGAGGAGAAAACTTTGTTTATTTAGACCACAGTCTTTAAACAGTACACAATACACAAAACACATTAGGGATCCAGGTGCTGGAGTCAGTATAAATTCTATACAAATAAATACTAATTGTAAAAAACATCTAAGTCCATAAAAACTCTCAGTTGATGGGAGGACACTAAAATACATTTAAAACATTTAAAAACAGTGCCCCTGTAAATTCTCCCTTACAAAAATTTTAATAGCTTTCAAAAATGTTCCCATTGCAATTGCGATGCCTAACGTTGGCATTTCGGTAAGTAGACATACAGCTTGGGCACGAGAGCTTACCTCATTTTTTAAAAATATTGGGCGTAAAAACAATTTGCGTAAAGCTAAAACCAATGTGCAATCGAGCAATATATGCAAAATATCATTTCTTATTCCTAACCCACATTTACAAATGCCGTCTGTTTGAATCAGAGCTGCCTTTATTTTTTCTTCCGATTTCCAAGGGTTAATACCAGCTCGTATCCTTAAAATTTCATATCTTAGCCCTTGGCTTGGCAGAATATCCAAATACGGGAACCAGGCTTCGTTTGCCCATGAGCTTTTTAACCACTGAACTGATTTTTCTCTTTCATATAATCTAGGTCCAGTGATCTTGAATATATCAGCCCTTGCTCTCTAAGCATTCTCTTTGTGAAATCTATTTCCAGGGATGGGTGCGAAAGTCTCACCTTTAGGCGCACTGCTATTTTCTGGAGGTTTCTTCTTACATCCTTTGCCCAACTAAGATTACTTAATTGAATCTCCTCTCTGCATCATTGTGAGACCTTCTGCACACCACCTGGATCCTGGCGTTTCCAAAATCTCACCAGGGACATTTGTGTCTGTACGGTCCATGCTATTGACCCTAGCTCCATTCTAATAGCTTGAATCATTGTACAGCTTGGTAGTGACAATAGCATTTTTAAAATCTTGCCTTCTTCCCGATCCCACCCGCATTTACCACTCAGGTAAAGAACTTCTGCCCCGTACAGTACTTGCGGGGGGATCATTGCTTCAAACGCCTTTAACATAGGTCTATGTGACATATCGCCATATTCCTTATTAAATGTTTTTAGGCCACAGACTGACGAGAAAGCTTTCGCTTTTTGGGCCTCCAGGTGGGTACCCCATTTTAGCGCACTATCAAACCAGAGGCCCAAATATCTATACTCTGTAACTGTCTCCAGTTTGTCTTGACCTAAAAACCAGTTAAAATTCTTACCTCTTTTCCCAAAGCATAAAACCTTTGTCTTTTCCATATTAACTTTTAAAAACTTTCTATCACAATAATTCTTAAAAGCATTTAGTTTCCTTTGGAGTCCTAGCTCTGTTTGATCAAGAATCACGAGATCATCCGCATATAAAAGGCAGGACACTTTATTTCCGCTCATTCTAGGGCTTGCACTTCTTTCTACTTCTAAAACTGCGGGGAGGTCTGCTAAGAAAATTCCATAATCATAAACATTGTTTCAAATAGCGTTATTAGAGTGGGTGCGCTGGACCAAGAAAGGCACAATTTATACAGAGTTGTAAATGTTTACTATTTCTCTGAATATTTACTTTTTCATGCTGCTGTCAACATCTCAATAAGAACAAGGTGATATTAAATAAAGTGAAGAAAGTGCTCAAGTGACATGGGTGAATAGGTGGCATTTACATATTGGTGATAAACAGACATATATTCTATATACAATTTATACAAGGGAGTGATTCTTCATTGCGGCCAGTATGAAAATGAGTCAGGTGTCTCTGGCAATTTGCAAAATTGCTATGCAGTTAAAGAACACAGAGGACCCGGTTGCACTGGACCGGTGTGAAACATCGACGTTTTGACCCTGACGTATGCGTAACTTAAAGGAGCATCATGGTGGGTCTTCTTCAGGACAGGAGGACAATAGGACAGCCTAAAAGACATTATTAAATATCAGGCTTGTTCCAGCTGGTGAGCTAAAATGTTGGTGGTACCAAATTAATTAAACTTACCGATTCAGTCTGTACTTGGAGCAATCAAAAGGGGAGGTGAAACGTAGCACCGAACGTGTGCCGGAACACCAATGAGCATCTGAAATGATTAGAGACGATTGAAACTATGACTGACTAGGCAAAATAAGCCTGATTATTGCTGGCACCGACTTCAAGTCTTACCTAATTCTCACGGTAGATGGGTCGAGTCATGGAGAGCTGCGAGGCACTTAGTGATGCCTAGACAGTTGCTGGTGGAATCTGTCAATGACGAGTGTGGGAGTTATATTCAATGAAAGGTTCCTAAAATCAAGTAGGCCCAAGAATGGCCGTAAAGGCAAAAGCCTTACCTGATTAAGGATCAAATGACAGATAAGCGGATGCAGTGATGAATCTGCAGGCCCTTTCAGTGCCTTAAGTTGATAATCACTTCAGCCACTAACTATTGGAATTTGACATGGTTTTAACTTTAATCTCCCACACAGTTCCGTGTGGGAGATTAAAGTTAAAACCATGTCAAATTCCAATAGTTAGTGGCTGAAGTGATTATCAACTTAAGGCACTGAAAGGGTTACCTCTCTTTGGGCCAGATGTAGGTAACTTCAATTTAGCGAGTCCTTAATAGCGATTTTTACCGAATCGCTATTAAGGACTCGCTAAATGGAATGTAGGTAGGAATCGCTAAAATATTAGCAATTCCTTAACATTCCTTAATAACGAATCGGTAATTGAGATTCGTTATTAAGGAATACCTAGCCATTCATTCCTATGGGCTAGGAGGCCCATAGGAATGAATGGGAAGATATTCACTATTAGCGATTCGGTATTACCGAATCGCTAATAGCGGGAGGTATTTCAAGGGTGCCAGGGTGTCCAAAGGACACCCTGTTGCACCCTGAAATCTGCATGTGTGCACATGTGGCGCACATACATGCCCTAAGGGCATGGATGTGTGCCACATGGCACATTTAAAAAAGCAATAAAGTGCTTTTTCAAAGGAAATTGCTACTTACCACCAACTTGAAGTTGGTGGTAATTAGCGATTACTTAAGGCTCAAGTGCACTATTTTTTGTGCTACGTACATTGCATATAAGGAATCGGTATTTCCGATTCCTTAAATGCAAGAGCAAAATAAGGAATCGCTATTTTGCGATTCCTTATTTTGCATGTAGGTATGAACTCACCTACATTGCACTCAGCCAAATACCGGTCGGTAACGCTGAAATTCTCCGAATATCAGCGTTACCGACCGGTATTTAGCCACCTACATCTGGCCCTTAGTTATTTTGAGGATGCCGTCTCCCGGGGTATATTCCTGGTCAGAATCCCTAATTTGTAAAGACCAGGCATTAGTCTGATGTAATACTTATACATGAATAACATAAATAACATAAAAGGCTCACAAATGGCCCTTACAGACTGGATTTACTGGCGGCAAGTGCGCTTACCTGGATATTGACAGCGCGTCGGTCTGTCCGGAAGCAGTCTCGAGTGAGTCTGCTTCTGTGCCGGTAGATAAGGATCAAACCGAGTGCGTCTTACGTCGGTGCGCGTAAGACCGGAGTGCATGATTCAGAGCAGCAGCTAGATGTTGCTGTTTGGACAAGGCCAACGTCACGTCGGTTATGTGCATCGCGACCCATGCAAAAATGTTAGAAAGGGTCCGCGATTTCCAAACCACATTCGAAGTGTGGGAAAGTCATTTCTAAGTAGTAATGTGTCAACCTGGCTGTTATTATGGACTGGTGGCGCCATTCACCAAATTTGTCATATTCATCAGCGAAGTTGAGAATTCTGCATTCTATACGCGCGTAGGCATTGGAAAGTTGTGCGTGTTGCTGTTAATTAAAGACTAATCAGAGATATGTAAACCTTTGGGGGTATCAAGGGTGATGTTCAGAATTGCAAATTATAAAACACAGAAGCCTATGTACACACACTATGGCATTGTGGAACGCACAGAAGGTATTGTCTCTGCATTAAAACCGGGACTGTTTGGACAGTTTCGTCACATTCATAAATGAAGTTGAGAATTATGCATTCTATGCGCGCGTGGACATTAGAAAACTGTGCGTGTTGCTGTTAATTAAAGACTAATCAAAAATATGTACACCTGTGGGGGTATCAAGGGTGATGTTCAACATTACAAATTATAAAAACAAGGAACAAATGTACACACATTATGACATTATGGAACGCACAGAAGATATTGTTTCTGCATTAAAACAAGAGCTGTTTGGACAACATTGCAGGTAAACCTGTGTGACTACAAGCTGTGTCAGGATGTAAGACACAAGATACAGACAGAACGCTTAAAGGGACAGTAGCACAGTAAAAGACTGAGGTGGACATGAGGTAATTTGCATTTTCAAACTCACGATGTGTCTGTGTCTATTATACCATGGTGTTAGTCAAGGTAGGCACTGAAGTCAGATTTAAATGCATGCGCGTGTCTAAGCAAACAATATGGTACGGAGATGCGCTGGAAAGTCTCTAAATCCAACAGTGTCAACTATATTGTAGTTGGCTTATCTGTCTAAAGGTTTCCTCCATTTCATTCAGCCTGCTATTGACTGTGTCAAGGGAATGTATCCATCTACACTCCTTGAGGTTTAAGGTCATGCCAATGTTTCCTCCTCTAGGGTGTAGGTGAACTATTTCCAAAACCCATCATCTGAGGGTGTCTGGAGGATGGCAATTGTTGATGAAATGCTCAACTAGGGGGGCCCCCTGGACCTTACACTTGATTCTACTGAAATGCTGTAATATTCTGGTCTTCACCTTCTGAGTGGTTTGCCCCACATACGTCATGTCACAAGGACACTTGATGGCATATATTACATTTGTGCTATTGCAGTTAGTGTGCTGTGGGGTGTTGTATGTCTTGCTCTTGTGTGTAAATGAGGAGCCCTCGATAGTCAGAGTGCAGGCCTTACAGTTGCCACACTTATAGTGTCCTCAGAGTGGTGGTAAGTTCAATTGGCTCCTGATGTCTGGTGGTCTTGGGGGTTCTAGGTAGGCCTTAACAACAAAATCCTTGACATTCTCAAGAAGACCAGCCATGACGCTCCTTTAAGTTACACATACGTCAGGGTCGAAACGTCGACGTTCCACACTGGTCCAGTGCAACCGGGTCCTCTGTGTTCTTTAACTGCATAGCAATTTTGCAAATTGCCAGAGACACCTGACTAATTTTCATACTGGCCGCAATGAAGAATCAGTCCCTTGTATAAATTGTATATAGAATATATGTCTGTTTATCACCAATATGTAAATGCCACCTATTCACCCATGTCACTTGAGCACTGTTAGACTTGGCACCATTGGCGTGGGTCTCCCTTCCATTTTTTTGCTGTTGCCTCTTATGTTTTGCTGGTTTTAGATGCTTTTGGGCCTTGTGCCACTGCTGTTCAGTGCCACAGTGCAAGTGCTCCCTACTGTAAATTGATGTATGGATTAGTGACTCCATGATTGGATGATTGGTTTACTTGTCAGTCCCTAGTACAGTGCACTGAGTGTGCCCAGGGCTTGTAAATCCAATGCTGCTGGTGGGCTTGAAGCACTGGTTGTGCCACCCACAGAAGCAGCTTGTAAAATGTGTCTCAGGCCTGCCATTGCAGAGCCTGTGTGCGGTCTGTGACTGCCTTGTCGACTTGGCAAGTGCACCCACTTGCCAGTCCCTAAACCTTCCCTTATCTTCATATCAGACACCCCTAAGGTAGGCCCAAGGGCAGGGTGCATTGTAAGTATAAGGTAGGACATGCCCTGGTGTGTGTGGCATGTCCTAATAGTGAATTACAGCCATTTTCGTTTTTCACTATTGCAAGGCTACCTGTTCTCCATAAGCCAGAATGGGCAGTTTGATTATTACACCTTATAATCCTAACTGACCCAGGGAACATGGTAGAAAAACGAATTTAGTATGCCTGAACTCAGAATGATAAAATACATCTTTTAGTGAAGTTGGTTTTAACATTCTGTGTTTGAAAATACCACTTTTAGAAAGTGGGTATTTTCTTGCCTAAACTTCCAAGCCTGCCTCTGCTAGGTTGTGTATTCCTTGTCTGGAGATTGAGTGACAGGGGCTGGGGGTGGCTACAGGAGACAGGGTGAGTCAGCACAGGGCTGAATAGAAAGATCTGCATCCAGAGTGGAGGGAGGAGTTGCACCTGGGTCTGAATAGGGCTGTGCCTGCCTTCCACAATGCTGGCTCCACCTCCTGCCGGGCGTCTGATGGCTCTGCCCCTCACTCACAAAGGAAAGAAGGAGTCAGAAAAACAAAGTGCTCCAGGACTGACCAGAACTGGTTTTGGACTAGGCAGAGGCCTCTCTGCCTTCAGAGAACAAAGAGAAACTGTGTATAAAAGGGGACCCAGACCCCTAGGAAATTAGATCACTTCTGGGAAATCAAGAAACCTGTTGCCAAGGAGAAGAACCGGAGAAGCTGAAGGAGGAGTACTGCCCCTGTGCTGTTTTGCTGATTGGGGTTGGCCTGCAGTGGTTGCTTTCTACCAAGGACAGGAGAAAAGACTTTGCTGTGCTTTGTCATCTTGAAGAAGAGAATCTCCAAGGGCTTGAACTAGAGCTTGCCTCCTGCCTGAAGTCTCAGGGATACAAGACTTCACCAACCAGCTCCCCCCCTGCATTCCCTTGCTGGGAATTGAAGTGCCTGCTGTTGTGCTGGGCCTTCTGAGAGACTGCGTGTCACTGGGAGCTGGAAGCGCGACGCAACAACGAGAAGCGTGTCGCCGCCGCAGCCGCGGTCATCGCATCGCCAAGGAAGCGAGACGCCGCTGCCGCTGTCATCCTCGCATCGCCGAAGCGCGGCGCATCACCGGAGAAGCGGGACGCTGCCACAGAGGTCATCGTCGCATCACCGGAGAAGCGCGTCGCAGGGCCTGTCGCGGCTCCAAAGATCATCGAGTCGCCACACGGCCGTCGGGCGTGCACACATCACACCAACGTTTTCACATCGCAACCAAGACGCCATTTTGTCGCATCGTACCGGAGAAGAGTATGGCATCGAGGTGCCATCTTGTCGCATCGCACCGGAAAGCAGTAAGAAACCGACGCATCACCTCCCCACACAGTAAGGAAGCGAGCATCAACTCCCCTGCGCAGCAGTAAGAAACCGACGCATCCACTCCCCTGAGTGTAAGGAACCGACACATCACCTTCCCTGCGACCCTTTTGTTTTCTTTGCGTTACGCATTCAAGGTACATTGAGAGTAAAGTGTCGCATTTACAACTTGAGAGAACTGAACTATTTTATAACCTTTTAAAGTCTATTTTTGAGTACAGTATTGTGGATTTTTGCTATTGGGTCTTGTGATAAGTCTATATAAAGATTACTTATTTTTACATAACAACGTGTGTGGTGTCCATCTGTAGTGTTTTCACTGTATTACTGTATGTGTTCCCAAATGCTTTACACTCTGCCTCTGAGATAAGCCTGTCTGCTCGTGCCAAGCTACCAGGGGGTGAGCAGGGGTTATTTTAGGAGTGTATCCCCCTTATCCTAACTAGAAGCAAGGGTCCCTATTTGGACAAAGGTGCAAACCATTGCCAACTAGAGACCCCCAGTTCTAACAAGCACTTTCTTCACTTTATTTAATATCACCTTGTTCTTATTGAGATGTTGACAGCCGCATGAAAAAGTAAATATTCAGAGAAATAGTAAACATTTACAACTCTGTATAAATTGTGCCTTTCTTGGTCCAGCGCACCCACTCTAATAACGCTATTTGAAACAATGTTTATGATTCACCCTTGATCACGTAAGCAATTTCCATACCTGACAGAACCAATTGTAGCTTTTTTTTACTCCGGGGGTCTGCAGCCCACTGGAAGCAAACATATGTAGATAGAGCATGCATTGGATTTAGAGGCTGGAGGCGAGGAGACCTGCTTAGGCTGGAAAGAGAGACTAAATGCTTCTAGTATGAGAGGAGAGACTAGATGGGCCAGGGAGAAGAGACTCACAGCTTCATAGGTGACTCAGCTGAGGAGGGACAAATCTGTTTTTGGGGTCAGCAGAGTTCTAGGATGAGGTAAAACCTGAAAATTGTGGTCTTGTCACATCTGAAGCCAGAGATACCTATCCAACTCATGCCACATTGCATTTTGGTACAAGTGGTTCTGGGTCTATAATGAGAAAAGAAAAAGTGCAAGTACCAGAATGCAAATAAATAGAAGGGCTATGTGTACTGGAGAACATGACAGAAGACAACCTGAGTGCTATAATCACATCTTTAGTCTTCAGTGCCTCATTAGGTCATATGTTTCTTTGTGGTAGTCAGAGTACTTTGTTTGCCATCGGGATATAAATGGCTGCAAGCTCAAGAACATAGAGTGCTCTGGATGAAAAAAAATCAGAGATGGCTAAATAGCATACAAGGCAGCTTGAGATCTGCCTGATTATGAATGTACCTTCAAATCTCCATGCATTCACAGAATTGCAACAAAACGTGTTAAACAAAGTGTTTAAATGGGGGGTGTCCAAGATAGCGGATGGGACGGCAGCCTGAAACCGAGCTCCAACACGTTGCAACATTTCTCCGCCTATATCCCCCCCCTGGCACGCAGACCTCGCAAAAAATTGGCAAAGGAGAAGCAAATTTGCTCCCTTTCTGGCCCTTGTCAGAGAGTGCTTTGGACATATAGAAGCACCACATAGAGATGTGTTGCCAAAGCTTGCTTTGCGCACCGAGGACGGGGCCTAGCCCGATCCCGGTATTTGAGCTCCGGTATTTACGCTACCATTCCTCGCAGGCAGATGCTTCATTCTGCAGAGAGCACTGGCTGTGGGTGCCCCTTCTATGTGGTGTGAGGACCTGTGGCTGCTGGGCCACGTCTGCCCCCTCCCCATCTCCCATATGCCTGAACTCCGAAGGTGCAGATCGTTTGCCTGTGGCTGGAGGTCCTTCCAGGGGTGCGATGGGGCCATGACAAGGACTCTGGTGCCTGCTGAGGCCACTGCGTGCCTGGATATCCTGTTGCATGCATTCCTCAGGCCTGCAGCCTAAACTACACATCTATCAGCCGCCTCATGAGAGACCTGACATGACTTGGGATCTGCGCTCTTCACCAGCACCCACGGGAGCAGCTAAGGAGGTATTTTCTTGCCGCTAAGGCAAATGTTGCCAGCATAATGTGGAGCCCTTCCCATACTCTCCAATGGCCTCTTCTCTATGGCCTGCTAAGTGTACTGCCTCCCCATCGCTTGCACATCTGGTGATTCCTCTAGTCACGGGAGCGCTGGGGCCACGAGGAAGACTAGTGTGCCTGCTGAGGCTCCTGCGGCGCTCGTGTTTCCTGTTTGCTGTGCTCCTCTGGCCTGCAGCCAAGTACTAAAAGTCCACCGACCTCCTTACGAGGCCCGCAACACGACTTGGCAACCGGAGCTGTTATGGAGGCATTAGCTTGCTGCTTGGGTTAAAACTGCCAGAGTAATGCGGAGCACATTCCTCTCTTTCCAACGGCCCCCTTTGAGAATTTTGCTAAAGCAAGCACTTCCTTGAACCTGGTGGGGTAACGATAACTACACCGGTGCACTCATCTGGGGTCTCTTGGCAACGCTGTAATTCAAACCTAATCTGCACTTCTAGTGCTGCATTGTGATTGGTGTGACCCAGTATTGGTATTTTGCCTCTTGACACTGGAGACTATCTTGTGGGCAAAACGCAGTGAGGTTTGTACTCCCAGTGTTGGAGGACTGTTAATCCCCCATGACCACAGCTTAATTGTGGATGCTTAATGGGATAAAGGTGCCTGATATGATTGGGGGGAGCCTAGGGGTGAATTAACATACTGCTGATATCGATACCAGTGTTGGCACTGTCACTCATCATCCTCACGGGGCGAGTCTGGCCGTGACTTTCTGCTGGGTCACCGGTATGCTCTGGCTTTTTCTAGTATCCAGAGAGAGTATCCCTTGGGGTTGCAGCGACAACATGTCCAAAACAGACTGGTAAGGGGGTGATCACTCTATAGTGCATCTTATGTTGGATATTGACTCCCGGGCACACTATTAATCAGTGCAGCACAATGGCAATTGCAAGACCCCACAGAGAAGTTTACAGAACTGTTGGTGTCTGTTAACTTAAAATCCGCTCTAGAACCTAATTGGATGCACTGATGATCTATGTAGGGTTTCTTAGTGAGGACCATAAAAAACTCACAGGCAGAGTGAATGACACCGAAACAGAGCTGGCAGCAGTTCATCCATCGGTATCGGACCACCAACAATGAATCGCAACATTGCAGAAAGAGGTGGCTCACCTGCTGGCCAGAGCCGATGATGACAAGGGGCACTCCCGCCGGAACATTATCAGAGTGTTGGGCCTTCTGGAAGGCATAGAAGGCCTGAGTATGGACCTTTACCTCAAAACATGGCTGGAGGAACAAGTCTTGAATGAGAAGGTCTCCAAGTTCTTCTCGGTGGGGGGCGCAGAGTCCCAGGCCGTCCTCCAAATCCAAGAGCTCCTCAACAGCAAGATTATTTAACTTTCAGGACAGAGACAATATTCTCCAGCTCACTAGAGCAAAAGGTCCTTTAACCATGGAAAATGCCACCATCACAATCTACCCAGATTATATGCTAGAGGTACAGAAACTATGTGACTCGTTTCATGCAGTGAAACAACAACTGTGCACCATGGATATCAAATATGCCCTGCTGTTCCGTGCAAAACTCAGGATCATCTCAGACAACGGCACACTGTTCTTTCAATCATCAGAGGCATAGGCCTGGCTGGAAACCAAAGTGACTTTCAGCGTAATTCTCAATCATCTCAAGATGGAACTTGGAAAGCCCAACGAACTAGGAGGTGGTCTACCAAAACTTTTCGGGGCAAGCCGTTGAGGGCACAGGCAGAGAGGGGTAGGGCAGAGGCCCAATTGGCAGCCAGTCAAATGTCAACAGCTAACCCAGATGACAGGGCCTCCGATGAAGACACTGGATCACTGCACGATGCCATGCTGGAGTTCGATTTACCGGAAGGAACTGACGGGTGGTCCTATAGCCACCCCCATGACTGCAGAAATGTTGCAAAGCACTTGCTGGTGTAAAGTATATCATTTTAGTGCTGTGTTTTAAAAAAAAGTTTTGCTTTATGTTTAGGCACATCGAATGGGCCTATGATCCAGGGGCTGCACCTGCACTGCAGGAGGGGTGAAGTGCCTTAATTCTCCTGTGATATAAAAAGGGGACTAATTTGGTGTTTTTGAAGGTAGATCATCTTGGACCCACCTCACCACTGAATAGACTTTATATTAGTTGCCCACTCATTGATGGCAATACTTGGCCGTGACCGATTGAGGGTATGGCCTGGGTTTCGAGGTTTATTAAACCTGGAATGTTATTGCTTTTTCTCATTGTTGGATATATTTCTTTCATAGGCCCATCTTGCCCGCTGTCTTATCTCATCCTTGTCATACAGTTCGTAGTTAATTTATTTTATCATACACCTATTACATGTCTACACGTGATTATAAAATACTCATGTGGAATGTTAGGAGCATGGGCATGTACAAGAAACGACACATGATCCACTCTTACTTAAGAAGGCGGAAATCCAATTTGCTTGCTTGCAAGAGACACATTTGACTGCTGGGATGCTCCCAAAATTATGCAAACACTGATCTGTCATTGTGCTGGGTACCACTTATTCTGCTTATGTCAGGGGCGTCCTCCTGTGGGTAGCCCCGGGAGTTCCATTTGTGCCAGAACATACAACAATTGATCCCGATGGCAGATATGTACTCACTGAATGCACACTGGATGGTAAACCTCTCACTCGGGCGGTGCTTTAAGCCCCTAATGTGGGTTAACCCCTTTTCTTGACCTCCCTGTTCCCAGCCCTTCTCCATTCAGCATACTCATCCACATTCTGGTGCGGGGACTTTCATTGTGTCCCTGATTTGGAACTAGATAGGGCCTCTCCTCCTCTTCCGAGGGCACAGTCCCATAATACCTCCAAGCATTTACAGCAATGATCCCAGACTATACAAGGGTTGGATATGGTGCACATTATACCAGCTTAAATGGGAATATTCCCATTACTCTGTATTGCATGCCCTCCATACTAGAATAAACCTGATTAATGGTACTGGGACACTTGTGAATAAATGAAAGTGTGCGGAATACCTGCGACGGATGCTTACTCATCACTCGCCTCTGTTGGTGTCCTCTCAATGGGGGAGGCCACGTCCGTCAGTTCCCATCTGGCGCCTGCAACCCCAGGCGCTAGCTGACAACGCGTTTAGGACTACAATTGAGGAACCCATTGATAGCTATTTTACAGAAAACAAAGGGTCTGGTTCAGAGGAGAGGGTAGAGTGGGACACCTTCAAAGTGGTGATCAGAGGTGTATGCATGACAACACAATACGGGGGATATGCTGGATATGGAGGGTAGATTGAGATTGGTGGAAAGGGACTGAGCAACTAATCCAGCCGCATATCCGGAGCTAGCAGCCATTAGGACAGATTACTGGGCCCTGTCAGGAAGATTAGCAACCTTTGATTTCAAAGTACACACCAAGGGGCAGCATGAATTGGGTGACAATGCCAAACGTTTATTGGCATGGTTGTTGAAATTGGAATGCCCCTGTACCACTGTTGGAGCTTTTAGATCTTCTGCAGGCACTATTGTTAACTCCCAGTTATTCAATAAGGAGTTCGAACTTTACTACAGGGGACTATATCAGGCCCCTTCAGATGTGAATTCCGAGGCAGTTCTTGCCTATCTACAAGCTTTAGAGATCCCCCCTCCTTAATCCCCCTACTTGCACAGGAGTTAGATGATTCACTGACAATCGAGGAAATATCCTTAGCCATTAAACATATTGCGTGCAGTAAAACACCTGGCACTGATGGGCTACCCATTGAATTGTATGCCAATATCGTGCCCTTTTGGCACCTTTGCTATTAGTGCTGTATAAGAGTACCAAGGTGCAAGGTAACCTGCCAAAGAGCATGTGAGTAGCCCTAATAACTATACTACTGAAGCCCGGGAGGTTCTTATCATCCATTGTCTCTCCTCAACCTTGATTAAAAAGTATTGGGGAATATCCTAGCAAATAGATTGACTCTGATGGTTCCCACGGTGATTCATCCTGACCAAAATGGGTTTATTCTGGGTCAAAACTAAGCCTGGGCGTAGTTTGCGTAGTAGCACTTCACGTAGCTACGTGAAGTACATTTTGAACTACACGTAGCTATGCAAATAGCGTAGTGCGTAGCTGTGTGTTTAACTGCACTGTACAATAATTGCCAAAGGCATCTTGCACAGTGCAAGTTAAGATAAAATAAATATCTCTGTCTTTATATGCTAAAAATGCATATAGTCATTTCACAAAAGTGAAAACCATAAATTAACAAGCAGTGAGAGAGGTGATGATTTTGGGATCCTGCCTAACCTAGGGAGAGAACCAAGCAGATGCCTTGAAAACAAAAAGCACATCTTTTGAACGATTCAGTGGTGGTCCCATCCTCTTAGGACCACCCCAAGCACAGTTATTGGCAAAAATACAATCCCAACCAAAGGCCCTGCAAAGCATTATGGGACGAGATTAGCAGTGGGCAGTGAATATTATAGTATCCAATATCAAAATAATTCTACAAAGAGCTGCAGTTCCACTAGTCGTTACTAGATGTCCCTCACGAGTCAAATGCAAAAGTTCATGAAAGGGTTTCAATGCTTTTGCATTTGACTCGTGAGGGACATCTAGTAACGACTAGTGGAACTGCAGCTTGATGTATTAATAATTTCAATGCTTTTGCATTTGACTCGTGAGGGACATCTAGTAACGACTAGTTGAACTGCAGCTCTTTGTAGAATTATTTTGATATTGGACACTATAATATTCACTGCCCACTGCTAATCTCGTCCCATAATGCTTTGCAGGGCCTTTGGTTGGGATTGTATTTTTGCCCATAACTGTGCTTGGGGTGGTCCTAGGAGGAAAGGACCACCACTGAATCGTTCACATGATATGCTTTTTGTGTTCAAGGCATCTGCTTGGTCCTCCCCTAGGTTAGGGGGACCCCAAAATCCTCACCTCTCTCATTGCTTGATATTTTATCGTCAAAGTTCACTTTTGTGAATTGGTTATATCCTTTTTAGCATTGAAAATTGCTTTATCAAAGCATTTGTAGGTGTTTATTATACTGCTGCTACGCTATGTCAATTAGCACAGTTTTTCACTCTGCTACGTGCAATTTGCGTAGTGCGTAGTAGCTCAAACTTTGCATGCTCTGTGAGCGTAGCGAAGTATTATGCCCAGGGTTAGTCAAAACACATTCCTTAATATCCGTTGGTTATTTAGTGTCATAGACTGGGAGTGCAGATCAGCCACACAGTGTTGGGTGGCCTCCATAGATACAGAGAAGGTGTCTGACACCCTGGGATGGGCCTACTGCAGGACGTCCTGCTGAAATTTGGGTTCCGACCAGATTTCTTGACATGGATACTGGTCCTCTATGATACCCCCATGGCCAGGGTGCACCCTAGGGATATTACATCAGACAGTTTCCCTATTGAACGCGGAACTAGACAGGGATGCCTCCTGTCGCCATTATTGTTCAGCCTGGCCATGGACCCATAAGTCTGTATGCTCAGGGAATGTGCTATTGAATGGGGATACCAGTCCGCGGACCTCTCTCAGATAGACTCCATGTATGCCGAAGACACGTTAATTTATTTGAGGGCAGATCCATTACTCTTACAGGTGGTTATGTTGGCTCGGAACGATTTTGGCAAGGTATTTGGACTTCGGATCAACTGGGGTAAGTTATGGCTTTTTCCTCCGTTGCAGACACCCGTGTTTCTGTGGGATCTGGAAGTACGCTCACCCCTACTGTGGGCTTACGATACATTTAAGTACCTAAGGTTCCATGTTTATCATCTGGAGTAAGATCTGGTGGATTGTAACCTCGGTAGGGCACTCATGTCCATCCGCCAATCATTACCATTCTGGATGCAATTACCGCTATCACCCATGGGTAGGATATCCATTGCAAAGATCTTAGTACTCCACGCCGCCTTTACTTTTTTTGCGGCACTGCCAGTGATATTGAAGAAACCTTTCTTCCAAGAACTGTGACACCTGCTTCTTTAATTTGGGCCCCAAAAGTTAAGATAGAATTGATGGCCCTGGATTTTGAGATGGGAGGACTAGGTGTCCCCAATTATGAGCTTTATTATGCTGCTGCTCAGCTCCAATGGCCCCTGCGGTGGCTTTATGCAATTTCTTGCCCTGTAAGGGAAACACTGGGTCTTGATCTTGGGGGAAGGGTCCATACTTGGGTGGTTACTGGCGTGCCCCTCTAACCGTGTGGTACTCAATGTTTTTGCAAAAGTGTCTGTACGGTGTTGGAGGAAGTACATTCATTACGGATGGAGAGGAGTCCCATATGCACCCAGTTTACCCCTTGGGAACCACCACATTTTCAGGTCTCTACGGGCTCTTTATTTAGTAGATGATTGGATTGCAGCAGGTTATACAAAATGGGTAGATGTGATAGATGATGGTAATATACGACTGTTCGAGGATCTCATGGAGGGTGGTGGCCTACACCCAGGGCAGTTTTTGGTGTACTTGGTTCGTCGTGATGTGGTAGCAAGATGTGGGACACCAAGAGTGGACACGGCTAGCCAGTCCACTAGAACTGATGCTGACCACCACAACCTTGCATAGAGTGATCTCAGTGATATGTGACACACTGAGGGGCCGATTCCGATTCGGGCCGGAAATCTCTCCGACCGAGCCGGACCCGGAGAGAATTCCGACCGAATCGGACTCTGGCAGTCCGACCGAACGATTACGATGCGCACGCATGCACCCGGACTCGATTCGGTCGGACTCCCATTGAAGTCAATGGGAGCCGGTCGTACAACGCGTACGCGGGCTCCCATTGACTCAATGGGTGCGAGGCGAACAAGGGTGCCCCCTACAGCGGGTACGCGTCGAAGCGCATCGTGCCGTACAAGCACAGGTAGGGGGACCCATGGGTCCCCCTGTGTGCGACTCGCGCGGCTACGCGTACAGGGGGTCCGACGCGGACCCCAAAGTCCGGCTCCGACAGCTCTTTCGAGCCGGACGGCGCGAGTCGGTCGGACTGCTCGCGGTGCGCATCGTACTTACCCGGCCGGGGAACGTCTCCATTGCGCGGTGCGAAGTTGTGTCCGTGCGAGTCGGTCGGAGCGTGTTGTAGCCGCATTCGAGTCGGTCGGCAATTTCGCGGGCGCTTGCATCGTACTCGCTCGGCCGGACCCGCGTACGATTCGGTCGGGAAACAGGGATCCGAATCGGATCCAGTAATGCTGAATCCGATTCGGAGCCCTACCGGCCGAGATCGGAATCGGCCCCTGAGTTGTGATCCAAGGGATACATGCTCGCTTGCCCTCAGAGGTTGGTGGGCAGACAAATTGGCCATAGAGCTCTGTTTGGCAGAGATGCCTTAGTTCCCTTAAACTGATATCGCAGAATGCTTGATTCTGCTTCAGGCAATTCAATTACTTACACCATACATACCTTTCCGCAGACAGAATAGACAAGATGTATCCTGGCGACAGTATGCAATTTCCCAGATGCAGCTATGATCCAGCTGGCTTACTCCATATGGTCTGGGTATGCCCAGTGATCTCGGATTACTGGCAGTCGGTGACCTCCTGTATTTTCAATATTAGTAAATCCATCCTACCTTCTGAACACACTCATTTTTTCCTTAATGCAGGGGTAATAACCAAAAAAACGAAACAGTTGATGTGCTTTCAGAGTTTAGCACTGGTCCTAACAAAGCAGTGTATAAGCATGTCCTGGTGGAAAAAAAATTCCAGAGCACTGAAGGAGGGTCATCTAGCCGGAACAATAGAGTAAACCTAAAGCTCTCCTGAGGATAGATTTGGACTTTACGTCGCACCACCCCCCGTGCAGTAACCACAAAGCACAATAACACCAGACAAAACTGCCACACCCATAAAAGATGCATAGAAAATATATTCAAAAACACAAGTTGAAATGAAAATGGACAACAACCTATTTTAACTTTTTTTTAATATAACTTTTACAAAATTTTAATGCTGTGTCTTAATGTAATGGTTTTACTATGCCAATAAAATAAAAACTAAACTAAACTAAAACTAAAACATTTCATCATTATTACTGTAAATATCCTCTAATTTTAGGGCAATATGAGTGGGTACATTAAGCCCCTCCCAGTACAGCGCTCTGAAGATTTTGTGTAGTTTTAACACTTTGTTTTGTTTTTATTGATTTTATGCGAAACAAATACATGTAACACGATAGTGCTAAAAGAGACTTGCACACATCCAAAGACATAAATGAGGTTTCAATAGTTGTTTCCGTTCCTTCAGGAGATCTTTAGATGTACATAAGAGGTGCAGCAGGTCCTCTGGTGCTGTACCACATAAGCGGCAAGTGGAGCCAGCTTGATCCTTAAGCCAATGTGGGAGGTGATGTATGCAAGGTAACAGGCCTAGTCGGTACTTAAAGAATTGGATTTTGATAGTTTTGGCATACCCCAAGTCAAAGTATTTTTGAGGGACAGGGGCTGTGTAAGTACTCAGGGTCATCCAGCCATGGGCCCTCTTTGATAGGGAAGCTTTGTCATCGGTCAATGATAGACGTTTGACCGTTTTCCATACGAGTTTTTTAAATGTTGAGTTGTTGGTAAGTGTTTCCCAGTGCTGAGATAGCTCTGTGTTGATCAGGCTATTTTTGAGGTAAGATGAGCCAGGTGTTTCCCAGAGCTGAGATAGCCCCGTGTTGATCAGGCTATTTTTGAGGTAAGATGAGGCAGGTGATGTGACTCGCTGTTGTAATTCTAACCACAGGTAATGGTTAAGAGTTCCTGGTGCAGCTTTTGGAACTTTATCCCAGGTGATGATGTATGCTCCTTGTCTTGCCAGAATCTGTTTTTGTAGGCCGAACTCCAGCCTGATCTGTACTGGTGTGGTATATTTGGGCAGGCCAAAAATGATTATATACGCTGTTATGACTGTGCTGTCCAGGGTTTTTGAATCTCTACCCCTCTGCAGTTCACTGCCATATTCTATTGTTAGTAAAAGCTTGGCGCGTACAACTTGTGCTAGGGGAATTAGCGATGGACCGCTCAATTTAGAGCTGAGATTCCTTAGTGAGGCTGCCAGGGTGAGGCCTTTCCTTCTGATTGAGTTCTTCTGGGCAATGTAGTGGCCGCCCTTGTCTATAATCATACCTAGATATTTGTATTCTGATGCAGATTCAATACGTGTGCTTCACCAGTGCCAGGCCGGTGATTTCTTTGGGTTTTTCTTGATCGTCATTGTCTTTGTTTTCTCCAGGTTAATGATTAGGCCGTTAGCTTCAGAGAATTCCTGTGTGGTGGTGAGAAGGTGCTGTAGGCCCAGCTGCATATGACTGATCAGGACTATGTCATCTGCATAAAGAAGGCATGGTAGTGCTAAACCTCCTAATCTTGGAGCGTGTAAGTTGCAGGCATTCAGTACCGGTACAAGGTCTGCTAAGAACAGGTTAAACAGGGTCGGACCAATGTTTAAGCCCCTTCTTGGTTGGTATGCATCTTGACAGAGAGAATCCATCGCCCAGCTTTATCTGAACCCATGTGTCTGTGTGCAGGTTGATTATCAAGTTCAACAAAGTCTGTGATATGCCCCAATTTGCCAATTTGGTCCACAGCCTGTTACAATGTACATGGTCAAAAGCAGCCTTATAGTCAATAAAACATAGATGTAGTGGCAATTTTGTCGATCAGCAATGCCATGGTCAAGATGTTTGTTGTTGTTCCGACGGACTTTGCAAAGCCGGTCTGATTAAGGGGGATGAATGATTTCTCTTTGACCCAGGACTGGAGCTCTTCTAGGAGTGTTCCTGCAAATAATTTTGCCTCGTTATCCAGGAGAGCTACTAAGAGTTGTTTTTTGGCAAGGACTTAACTCCCGACTTAAAAATTGGGGAGATTTTCGAGCCCCTCCAGGAGGGTGGGAGTGTGCCAATTTGCCTTATTTCAGTGAAGAGAGGTTTGAGAGCCTTGGCTCAGAGTTCCTCATCTTGCTTAAACAAAACCGACAGAATTCCATTTGGGCCCGGGGCCCCTTCTCTCCTTCCTTTTCCTATTTGCCGCTTGATTGCCATGATGTTGCAACTTGAGGATACAGAAATTGGCGTATTTTCCTCTGCTGCCGGAGGTTCTGAGGCACTCCCTTCCTCCCGGTGGATCTCTGGGGATGCTCCTCCTGTGTGTGTTATGGTTTTTGATCCTGTGGCCAGTAGGTTGTTGTCTTGGTGGAGGAAGGGTTCCCTTCCTGCACATGAGCAATCAGAAATGGCGTTTTACAACTTCTATGTGTGCTGCATTAGCATACATAGAACTTGTAAAACGTCATTGATTTAAAGGATTGTTTATGTACAGGAAGGAACACCTTCCTGTAAGTAAACAATCATTAGAGGTCATTTCCTCGTTCTATGTGTGCTGCAGAATGCAGCAAGAATAGAAAGAGGAAATAAAACGAAGAGAAATGAATACATTTCTCCTCGTTGAGCCTCCCTACGCCTCCCCTGGGGAGGCGTAGCATTCAGACGCATTTCCAGATTTACGATTTCTTGTAAATTTGGAAATGTGTCTGGTTCCATGGGTGCTGTGTGGGAACACCCACAGCAACACCCATGGAACGCCCTTTTAACGCAAAGTGCTGCGTGTAAAGGGGCCGTATTTACAAGGACAGGAAAACCCACGCAGGGTGGCTTTTCCTGTCCTTGTAAATATGGGGCAGAAAAATTTGCTGCCGGTGGTTCACAAAAAGTGACGCACTAGCAGTGCAAGGGGCTTGTAAATCTGCCCCCAAGTTTCTCCACAGACATCATTGGCATGAGTCACCAAACAAACTTACAACAGCCTCATAGCAACGCTAAATCTCCACTAACCTAAGTAACTTCACCGTCACAGCAAGGATTCATCCCACTGGCTACAGTGGCATAACCCTCCAATGGGCAGGTAGAGTCATCACAGCAATGTTTCACCTTAAGGTTCAGAATGGGGTCAAACCTCTGCATCAGCTTTGAATTATTGTTCAGCTCTGTTGACTTCAATGGCTTTCCACAAACCTGAATCACCCGCCTTCCAATACTGCACCTCAACTGATTTCAATGGGATCAAAGTTCTTGACTTCAGTGCTATCGCTGTTCATGCACCTTTATCACACTTCCTGCAATGATTGCCTTCTCCCCTCAAGACGTCACATAATACTCCTACATTACACTCCCAACAATATTTGACCTCGACTGACATCAATGGCATTACTCTGTAGAATCACACTCAAAGAATAGTTCACATTGAATGTAATGACCTCCCAACAATAGTTCATCACATTGACTTTAGAGGCATTACCCTCCAATTTGCCAACATAGACCCCAGCACCGGTTCACCTCTATTCACTTAAATAAATTATAGTGCAGCTTTACTTTCTCAAAAAGAATTCAGCTCCATTGACTTCAATTACATCAGACAGCCTTATCACCCCAGTACTGGTTCACATCTTTTGACCTTAATATTATCCCCTTCTCACAAACCTTCTTTACCATCCCAATATAAATTCACCTCTATTGACTTCAATGGCATGAAACCTCTAACAATGGTTCATCCAATGACTGAAATTGCAATTCCCACAAAAGGGTCAGCATAGTCCTTTTGGCAATGATTCAAATCCAGGTTCTCAGTAGCATCAAACGTATGCATTAACATTTTGACTGTACTATTAATGGGTACATAATTGTTTAGGTTTGATCTTAATGGTACTAGGATATCTCACTGCAGGTGCCTCCCTGCCAAACTTTCTGTTTTTGTGTCTTTTGTGGTGATTTTACAGCTTCAATAGCATTATCCTTTTTTTTATCCGCTTTGATCAAGTTTGAGGGGGTGGGCCTTGATCTGGAACTAGACTTATCTGCCTGGCCCACTTCATTTGTTTGTTTGCTTGTTTGTGTGTGTGTGTGTGTGTGGAGGGGGCTGGTAGTTCCCACTTTCTTTTCTTTTAAATTCTGTGCCTGTTTCTACAAAACTGTTTTATACTGTGCTAAAGTGTAGACAAGAAATTATCCATTTGTACACAGCACGCATAATGAAAGCCATGTACTGATATTAAAATTTGAATATTGCTAAAAATAATGTAGGGTTTTTCCCATGAAATTGTGTGGCCAGGTAACCTACTGATTCAGGGGGTAGCCATGGAAATAAAAGTGCAGTTGTCATGCGTGGACTAAAGGTCATTTTCCTACTGGTAGTGTTGTAAAAGAAGAATCCATTTACTGGAAGTTGTGCTCCTTCATGGTGCTGATCTCAATCCCTCCATGTCATTTACACTCACAGGTTCTGGCCACATGTTTGTGGCTGAAGGGTGTATTATATCCTTTATTTGACAATAAGCAGCTGCCTACAGTGCATATGGTTCCATTTGGTCCACAAGAAGGGCTTCTAGCTAAGCAACCAGTAAGCACTAACAGCATCTCAGTGAACTCAAATTCTTTGAGGCCCAGCAATGGCAACTCACCTTCTGCAGCATCACTGCAGCCCACCACCAGGGGTATTAGAGAGATAGCAAAGCTTGCTGAATGGATTAATTAATTAATGCTACTATGTGGGAGCAATAATTCTTATTATTGTGTGTGGTCATTAATGCTTACTACTCAGTGGGCCTTCAAAGCTGATTACATTGTGTGACCATTACTCCACATTATGGAATGCCAGACTATGAAACTAATTGCCCCCACACATAAGATCCACAGATAACTATATTATGTCCGGAACACTACTCAAGAGTTGGCCCTTTCCTAAATGACCACCATTACTCAAAATACAAATGTTCAGCATATGCTTGTGTATGTTATTAATGTATAATTTGATTATATGTATGCATTTAGATAAGTGCATTTCTTTGTACAAATGCACATACAACTTGTGGTGTAAAAAATAAATAGACATTCTTATAGTTCAGCTTAACAAATAAATGGTTTACTTATGGTATATACATATATAGATTTTGTAGTTTACATCCTACAATGTTCCTGCCCCAAAATGTATGTGGGGAGTACTATCCACATGGCTCACGTGAGAATTCTCCAGCACCTAAGAGCAGTGAAAAATAACGATAAAAGCTATCCCGTCACCAGGCATATCAATGAGGTACATGGAGGGAATGTAAATGAGCTATTCTACTTTGTAATTGATTCAGTTCCAAAAATCGAAGACGTTTGCAATTGAGATCTGAAATTAAGACAATTAGAGTCAAGATACATCTTAATGCTCAACACCAGAATTCCGCATGGCTTAAATTCTGAAGAAGATATGCATGTTCATATTTAAAGAGAAGCCCCCTTTATTGTCACTCTTGAAAGGCCTGAGGAGATCACATGACAGTTGGAGTTAAGATTAATTTTAAGAAGGAAGATTATATCTCAGAACTAATGAATTGGGCAAAGGTATTTTTTATTTTCTTATATTTTTTAGAAGAAAGATAAAGACAAGCATTTGCACTTTTTGAATCAGGACAAGTCAATTTAAGGTTGTAATGAATTAGGGAGACAACATTCTAGAAGATTTTAATACATAAGGAAGAGTCTTGAATTCTGAAAGGTGTGCACATATGAATCCAAGACAAGTCCTTCACATAAGAATAGGGCAAAAATTACAACACTTGCACGATAATGGAACTCGGATAATATGAGGAATTTTTTGACACCCCATGAATTAATGTATAATGAATAGTGTCAACCCTTTATCAATGCTTAAGCACTTTATTTTGACGACTAATTCAATTTGTGTAATAATGCACTTGCACTTTATCACTATGAATGTTTGACATCTGATGCATTCATGTATATTGAACGTTGCCAATATCTAAAATATGCATGTACGTTTCAATTTGACGACAAAATTTAATTGGTGCAATAGGACTGTTGACTCTTAATCAATGCATAAGCACTTTAACTTGACGACAAAATCAGTCTGTGTAACAATGCACTTGCACTTTATTATCATGAATTGTTGACATCTAATAATCGATGTATATTGAATATTGTCGATACTTAACTTATGCATACGCACCTTAAGTTGATGACAAAATCAAGTTATGCAACATGACTTTATGAGTTTCTGAGGTACCTAAGTTGATGCTTTAGTCAAATGGGGTAATCAATTTGGCATAGACAATACAGATAAAAAGTAATAAAATTGATTAAAACGCAAAAATTAATACAAAAAAATCATAAAATGAATCAAGGAAATTAAAATAAACTGTTACAAAATGAATAAGGAGAAAAAATAAGGAAAAGTGAAGGTGACAAAGTGTGAATAACGCTTGTGTGTTAACAATTTTGTCATATAGTATGTTTTCTATGTCAACTGGAGTAGTGAACCATGTGATCTGTTGTTTTTAACAAAACATGGGACGTAATGGCGGCCAGTGTGTGACCAAGGCAGAAGTCAATGCCGAAACGTGTTACAGCAAAGAATAAAACGTGCAGTATTGAAAACTTAGCCCGCTGTGTCGGTGTCCGGTCTTTACCCAAAACTGGAGTTGGAGTATATATATATATATATATATATATTATCTACTGGCGGTCGCCAGTAGATAGTTATAGTTACAACCTATTATCCATAGGAAATCCGCGACATTCTATTTGAAATAACTCTCTTGCCGGTTGACGTATCTTCGCGAAATTTTCAAACTTTGTGGCCCGCTCCGGTCCGCTCCTACCCTGAAAGTCTCGGGGATTCGTCAAGCGGGGGCCGAGAAAAAGGGGGTCCCAAAACGTGTTTTCCCCATGCACTTTTCCATAGGAAACTTTAGACACGGCTACAGCCCGAACTGCTGAACGGAATTACACCAAATTTGGCAAAGAGGTAGTTCTTGGTTCAGAAAGAACCCTTTTGTTAAATGGTGTAAATCCGTTCAGTAGTTGCTGAGAAAATGAAAAGTAAAAAGTTAGTGATATCTATGGCCGAGTAGGGTCCGCGTACACTCAGCGCACCCTGCGCGCACCGTCCCGATCACGAGCTGCATGTTAATTGGCTGTCAGCTGGCTGTCAACATTCCGATTCAGGAAATGTTGGCAGCCATTTTGTCCCTCGGTAGAACCGAGGGACAGAAACAAGTGCGCAAAGCGCACAAAGGGGGCAGGGTAGAAACACCCTGACCCCTAGGTTTGCTCAGGGGTCCCACAAGGACCCCTGGGCAAAAAAAAAAAAAAAAATTAAAAATCGGCAGGATGCGCTCAGGGTGCGCGAATCCTGCCGAAAAAATCAAAGCGAGGTCTCCCGCGCTTCGATTATATTTTGCCCCGGGTGGCCCAAGTCCCGGGGGCATGGTGGGGGTTTAATTTATGTGTGGGGGGCCTCAAGGGCCCCCAAGCCCCGGGGACCGCATCCCCGGGGCTTTCTTTTAAAATGGTGCGGGAGGGCTCTGAGCTCTCCCGCAGCCCCGGGACCACCACCTCCCCGGGCTTTTAAAAAAAATTAAACAACCTGTGTGGGGGCTCCAGCCCCCACATGCCCCGGGACCGCCACCTCCCGGGGCACTAACAAATTAAAATGGGGGTCCGTTTTGGACCCCGAAGCCCCGGGGACCACCACCTCCCCGGGGCTGTGCTGATGTAGGAGGGGGCCGCGCGGCCCCCTCCTGGAGCCCTTGATGGCCCTGGGGACCGCCACCCCCAGGGCCGGCTCCTGCAGTGTCCCGGGTGCCTACCCCGGGACACTGTAGTTTGCTATGGCAGGACGGGAGCCTCGCGGCTCCCGTCCTGCCATAGCAAACTGCTTTGGATATTGGAGAGAGAGCAGGAAACCTGCTCTCTCTTCCAATATCCAAAGCCGATTGCTTTTCCACATGGGGAGCAGCATGTCAGCTGCTCCCCATGTGGAACAGCAATGCCGGCTCCCAAGGGACGTGGGAGCCGGCGGGACTGTGGGGGGATTGGGGACCCCCACAGTCCCCAACGGAGAGGGCCAGCCCCGGGGGATGGGGTCCCGGGCAAGTAGTGGCCCAGGAGGGGAGCCACGCGGCCCCCTCCCCAAAAAAATAAAATAAAAAAAATAATAAAATGGAAAGGCCGGCCCCGGGGGATGGGGTCCCCGGGGCCTTAAATGGCCTGAGGAGGGGGGCCACGCAGCCCCCTCCCAAGAAAATAAAAAAAGGCCATGCCCCGGGGATGGGGTCCCGGGGCCAATACAGGCCCAGGAAGGGGGCCACGCGGCCCCCTTCCCGTTTAAAAAAAAAAAAATTTAAAAAGGGGTAAGGCCCTGGGGGATGGGGTCCCCAGGGCCCAAAAACAGGAAAAAGGAAGGGGGCCACACAGCCCCCTTCAGGCGACAAAATTATTATTATTTTTTTTAAAACGATCGGGCCCGCAGGCCCCGCCCCTTCCTTCACCACTCTGCAAACGCGCCCTGGCGCGTTTGCAGAGGGGAACGAATTCCCCTTGAATACTGGGGGTCCCTGGGGGCCAACTAGCCCACCAGGAACCTCCAATATGCGCCAGGGGCTGCGTTGCAGAGACGTGTAGAGAGGCCACACCCCTTTTACACCTCTCTGCAACGCAGCTCTGTGGCGCTTTTTGGAGGTATATGGTGGGCTAGTTGGACTCCGGGGACCCTCAGGATTCAAGGGACTCTAATACCCCAGCTTAAAACGCGCCACGGGCGCGTATGCACAGTGGTGAAGGAAGGGGCGGGGCTTCAGGTGACATGTGTGCAAACAGGCCCCGTGGCGCGTTTTAAGATGGGGAATTAAATCCCCTTCAATCCTGAGGGTCCCTGGGGGCCAACTAGCCCAACAGGTACATCCAGAAAGCGCCACAGAGCTGCGTTGCAGAGAGGTGTAAAAGGGGTGTGGCCTCTCTACACGTCTCTGCAACGCAGCCCCTGGCGCATATTGGAGGTTCCTGGTGGGCTAGTTGCCCCTAGGGACCCTCAGGATTCAAGGGGACTTAATCCCCCAACTTAAAACGCGCCACGGGGCGCGTTTGCACAGATGTCATCTCAGGCCCCGCCCCCTCCTTTCACCATTGTGCAAATATTCTTCTAAAATCATCCGAAATACGAATTCCGATTTACTCACCTGTTATCAGGAGAGACCTCAGTGCTGCATCTTTCAGCCCAGTACTGGTCCTGAAAAGTAATTTTAACCGTACTTACCGGTAACTTGAATTTCCTTCATAGGCTAACATTGACTGGTTTCACTTGGAAATTCTTCTAAGTGTGGAGTTTTGGAACTTTAAAATATTCCTCTAAAATCAGCCGAAATACGAATTCCGATTTACTCACCTGTTATCAGGAGAGACCTCAGTGCTGCATCCTTCAGCCCAGTACTGATCCTCAAAAGTAATTTTAACCGTACTTACCAGTAACTTGAATTTCCTTCCATAGGATATCATTGCCTGCTTTTTGCTGAAAAAGTTTCTAAGTGTTGATTTTTGGAACTTTAAAATATTCCTCTAAAATCAGCCGAAATCCGAATTCTGATTTACTCACCTGTTATCAGGAGAGACCTCAGTGCTGCATCTTTCAGCCCAGTACTGATCCTCAAAATTAATTTTAACCGTACTTACCGGTAACTTGAATTTCCTTCATAGGCTAACATTGACTGGTTTCACTTGGAAATTCTTCTAAGTGTGGAGTTTTGGAACTTTAAAATATTCCTCTAAAATCAGCCGAAATACGAATTCCGATTTACTCACCTGTTATCAGGAGAGACCTCAGTGCTGCATCTTTCAACCCAGTACTGGTCCTGAAAAGTAATTTTAACCGTACTTACCGGTAACTTGAATTTCCTTCATAGGCTAACATTGACTGGTTTCACTTGGAAATTCTTCTAAGTGTGGAGTTTTGGAACTTTAAAATATTCCTCTAAAATCAGCCGAAATACGAATTCCGATTTACTCACCTGTTATCAGGAGAGACCTCAGTGCTGCATCTTTCAGCCCAGTACTGATCCTCAAAAGTAATTTTAACCGTACTTACCAGTAACTTGAATTTCCTTCCATAGGATATCATTGCCTGCTTTTTGCTGAAAAAGTTTCTAAGTGTTGATTTTTGAAACATACAAATATTCCTCTAAAATCAGCCGAAATACGAATTCCGATTTACTCACCTGTTATAAGGAGAGACCTCAGTGCTGTATCTTTCAGCCCAGTACTGGTCCTGAAAAGTAATTTTAACCGTACTTACCAGTAACTTGAATTTCCTTCCATAGGCTAACATTGACTGGTTTCACTTGGAAATTCTTCTAAGTGTGGAGTTTTGGAACTTTAAAATATTCCTCTAAAATCAGCCGAAATACGAATTCCGATTTACTCACCTGTTATCAGGAGAGACCTCAGTGCTGCATCTTTCAGCCCAGTACTAATCCTGAAAAGTAATTTTAACCGTACTTACCAGTAACTTATATTTTCTTCCATAGGAATCCATTGTCTGGTTTTCAGCAAAAAGTTTCAAAGTGTTGATTTTTACAAACTACAAATATTCCTTAAAAATCACCTGTATGACTTAAACGCATTCTTTCAACTGTTTACAGGAGATGCACCAATGCTGGATCCAGGATCCAACACTGAGTAAGAAAAAGTAACGATAACAGTTTTTACCTGCTAAGTGAATTTCCTTCCATAGGATAACATTGGTGATTCTATGAGAAAAAGTTTCTAAGTGTCAACTTTTAAAATACAATAATATTCCTTAAAAATCACGACTGTAACCAAAACGCTTTTACTCAACTGTTTACAGGAGATGTACCAGGACTGAATCTAGGATCCAGTCCTGTGGTTAGAAAAGTAAGCCATAAAGTAACTAATTGCATTTAACTAGAAATTCACATTGAGCTGAATGTTGCATTGTGTTTGAAAATGTGTTGCCCATTGCAACAACTGTAACTACTGTACTTAAAAGTCTATTGCCTATGTGCAAAGTATTTAAACTAAAGTAATTCATTCTGAGAAAGTATTTTTGTAATGTAATGTATAATGTAATTACAATGTAATTTAAAAAATAAAATCTGTAAAAAAATTGTTTCTAAAAATGTAGTAAATCAGTATGAAAAAAATTAATATAACAATTAATACATTTAAAAATTGTCATTTACAAAACCTTTGAAATTCACTGAAAAAACCGTAGGTTTCAGGCACGTTATAGTTAGAAATTAGCATTTAAAAAACCTTTGAAATTCACTGAAAAAACCATAGGTTTCAGACACGTTATAGTTACAAATTAGCATTTTAAAAACCTTTGAAATTCACTGAAAAAACCATAGGTTTCAGACACGTTATAGTTACAAATTAGCATTTAAAAACCTTTGAAATTCACTGAAAAAACCATAGGTTTTAGGGACAGTTATAGTTACTTGGACATTGCACTCGTACAAAACCCGTGAAATTCTCCCGTTATAGTTAGTTCAGCTAACTATAACTCGCGCCTCGCAATGCACTGCTGATGACGTCACATATTACATCACTCATGACATGGTCAGTGACATCACTGATGACATCACTGATGACATCTCAAATGACATCACTGATGACATCATCCACGTGATAATCTGATGCACCTCCTCACACCCTAATATAATCTTTGATACACCCACTCTAAATTACAAACTGCCATTCGCAAAACCATAGACACTCCAACACCAATAACTACATACCCACTCACTGATTCTTAGGTCTACACACACACATCCACTCACTCACCCGTACAGTCACTCATACTTACGGTCACTCAGTACAGGACTATCATATGCACTCTTACTCCTATATAGACACTCAAACAACGCCACTCATCCATAGAGATACTCAGACACCTAGTCAGTCATGCAAATAATTAAACACACTGCCATTTACTCACCTACACAGTTATACACACACCAGCTCACTTACTCATACAAATAGTAGCACATTGTTACGCTCTTATACAATCACTGATACAAGCACACACTCATCCATACAGCCACTATCACAATCACTCACTCTTGCTTATAGCTATTTATATATTCCAACACACATATATACTGCCTTTCACATATGTAGTTACTCACACATGTACCACTGGGACATACATTCACTCACTAACACACTCTTACACACACTTACCCACCCATACAGTCTATCACAGATGCACTCTTGAAACCATCCACCCAGTGAATCACCCACTCACACATCTATGCACAGAGTTGCACACACCCCTCCCACACAAACACTCAGGCACCCATACAGATACTCAGACAAGCATTCAATAACTCATATAGACACTCATTTAGCTATTCACAAACACATGCAGCCACTTACACAGCAACAGACAGACGGATAAAGACATTCACCCAGTTTAGTCACTAACCCATGCATTCAGTAAGATACGTTAAATCACTCACTTATAGAGTCAGTCACGCACCTACTAAATCATCAATACAGACACTTACACACCCACTCATTCTTCAATACGTCTTTTCCTATATATATTAAAAATATTTAAACTTTACAGAAACACACAGTCACTGGATGATGTCATCAGTGATGTCATTTGAGATGTCATCAGTGATGTCATCAGTGATGTCACTGACCATGTCATGAGTGATGTAATATGTGACGTCATCAGCAGTGCATTGCGGGGCGCGAGTTATAGTTAGCTGAACTAACTATAACGGGGAATTTCACGGGTTTTGTATGAGTGCAATGTCCAAGTAACTA
This sequence comes from Calotriton arnoldi, assembly GCA_963921515.1. Taxonomy (NCBI): domain Eukaryota; kingdom Metazoa; phylum Chordata; class Amphibia; order Caudata; family Salamandridae; genus Calotriton; species Calotriton arnoldi. The sequence goes on along the minus strand of CAWUFW010021471.1, from coordinate 21,302 downwards.
TAACTGTCCCTAAAACCTATGGTTTATATCAACAAACGCCGAAGCTTCTCAAGATGCACTCGACAGTGCGTCTGCCATTCGGCATCACGGTTCAGTCCGCCCCAGCCATCCAAGTTCGTTGTATTGCCTGATGCGTTTCTGTGGCCAACGTACAACTTCATCAGAGGCATTTCTCCTGTACGCATTGGAGTGCTCTTTATGCTGCATGCTGATTGGTTGAGAAACCCCTCGTGGGTTCAACTACGTAGTTGATTTCCTCATACAGCATGCTGGTATGTGTAGTCACATCGAGCTTTTATTAAACACCTATAGTAGGTTCCAATGCTTACAGATTTCAGAGAGTCAGTTAAAATCCTTGGTAGGATCTGGATGTGATGGGAGCAGACACTTTTCATCAAGACGCACTGTGCTGGAAACCGGAGCAGGATGGTTCCTCTCCCTCAGCCTCTCATTCATTCGAGATGGTGCATCTTGCACGGGAGGGCACCCGTGTCATAATTTTAATCAACAAACCCGAAGCTTCTCAAGATGCACTCGACAGTGCGTCTGCCATTCGGCTTCACGGTTCAGTCCGCCCCAGCCATCCAAGTTCGTTGTATTGCCTGACGCGTTTCTGTGGTCAACGTACCACTTCATCAGAGGCATTTCTCCTGTACGCATTGGAGCGCTCTTTATGCTGCATGCTGATTGGTTGAGAAACCCCTCGTGGGTTCAACTACGTAGTTGATTTCTTCATACAGCATGCTGGGATGTGTAGTCACATCAAGCTTTTATTAAACACCTATAGTAGGTTCCAATGCTTACAGATTTCAGAGAGTCAGTTAAAATCCTTGGTAGGATCTGGATGTGATGGGAGCAGACACTTTTCATCAAGACGCACTGTGCTGGAAACCGGAGCAGGATGGTTCCTCTCCCTCAGCCTCTCATTCATTCGAGATGGTGCATCTTGCACAGGAGGGCACCCGTGTCATAATTTTAATCAACAAACGCTGAAGCTTCTCAAGATGCACTCGACAGTGCGTCTGCCATTCGCCATCACGGTTCAGTCTGCCCCAGCCATCCAAGTTCGTTGTATTGCCTGACGCGTTTCTGTGGCCAACGTACCACTTCATCAGAGGCATTTCTCCTGTACGCATTGGAGCGCTCTTTATGCTGCATGCTGATTGGTTGAGAAACCCCTTGTGGGTTCAACTACGTAGTTGATTTCCTCATACAGCATGCTGGGATGTGTAGTCACATCGAGCTTTTATTAAACACCTATAGTAGGTTCCAATGCTTACAGATTTCAGAGAGTCAGTTAAAATCCTTGGTAGGATCTGGATGTGATGGGAGCAATCCAAGTTCGTTGTATTGCCTGACGCGTTGGCCACAGAAACGCATCAGGCAATACAACAAACTTGGATGGCTGGGGCGGACTGAACCGTGATGCCGAATGGCAGACGCACTGTCGAGTGCATCTTGAGAAGCTTCGGCGTTTGTTGATTAAAATTATGACACGGGTGCCCTCCCGTGCAAGATGCACCATCTCGAATGAATGAGAGGCTGAGGGAGAGGAACCATCCTGCTCCGGTTTCCAGCACAGTGCGTCTTGATGAAAAGTGTCTTCTCCCATCACATCCAGATCCTACCAAGGATTTTAACTGACTCTCTCAAATCTGTAAGCATTGGAACCTACTATAGGTGTTTAATAAAAGCTCGATGTGACTACACATCCCAGCATGCTGTATGAAGAAATCAACTACGTAGTTGAACCCACGAGGGGTTTCTCAACCAATCAGCATGCAGCATAAAGAGCGCTCCAATGCGTACAGGAGAAATGCCTCTGATGTAGTGGTACGTTGGCCACAGAAACGTGTCAGGCAATACAACGAACTTGGATGGCTGGGGCGGACTGAACCGTGATGCCGAATGGCAGACGCACTGTCGAGTGCATCTTGAGAAGCTTCGGCGTTTGTTGATTTAAAAAAAAAAAAAAATATATATATATATTTATATATATATATATGAAAAGAATACCCTTTCAGGCATAGAGTGACAAATAAATTATGCAAAAAAAGAAGCAGAGAACTCTGGGTTGTTCTCAAGTTTAGGTGGAAAGCAGCTCCTTTATAGAGCACTCTCAACACCAGCGACACTCTAGATCTGCTCACCTCAAATGTCTGCTTTTCTATCAAAGTCTTTAAGCATAGGATTAGCACAGTGCCATCCACGCCGAGATAGAAAGGGTCAAAGTCTATGCCTGAAAGGGTATTCTTTTGACTTATACTGGGTGCTCCCTTGTGTCTGGACAAAGCTATACCTCTCTGAAGAGCTCTAATTCGAGCGAAACACTGTGTCAGGGGTTACTTTTACTCATTTCAGGTTGGCTTGGATGGTATTTAACCAATTCAAAGCTGTAATATGGTGCCTGGAGTGGTAAATGGCTTTTGTCATTTTACAGCTCGGCATGGACAGCACTGTGCTAGTTCTATGCTTAAAGACTTTGCTGTAGAAATGGCAAAAGACTTTGTCCCTTTCTATCTCGGCGTGGATGGCACTGTGCTAATCCTATGCTTAAAGACTTTGATAGAAAAGCAGACATTTGAGGTGAGCTGATCTAGAGTGTCGCTGGTGTTGAGAGTGCTCTATACAGGAGCTGCTTTCCACCTAAACTTGAGAACTACCCAGAGTTCTCTGCTTCTGTTTTTGCATAATTTATTCGTCACTCTATGCCTGAAAGGGTATTCTTTTGACTTATACTGGGTGCTCCCTTGTGTCTGGACAAAGCTATACCTCTCTGAAGAGCTCTAATTAGAGCGAAACACTGTGTCAGGGGTTGCTTTTACTCATTTCAGGTTGGCTTGGATGGTATTTAACCAATTCAAAGCTGTAATATTGTGCCTGGAGTGGTAAATGGCTTTTGTCATTTTACAGCTCGGCATGGACAGCACTGTGCTAGTCCTATGCTTAAAGACTTTGCTGTAGAAATGGCAAAAGACTTTGACCCTTTCTATCTCGGCGTGGATGGCACTGTGCTAATCCTATGCTTAAAGACTTTGTTAGAAAAGCAGACATTTGAGGTGAGCAGATCTAGAGTGTCGCTGGTGTTGAGAGTGCTCTATACAGGAGCTGCTTTCCACCTAAACTTGAGAACCACCCAGACTTCTCTGTCTTCTATATATATATATATATATATATATATATATATATATATATATATATATATATATATATATATATATATATATATATATATATAATTTAACATGTATATAGGTCACTGTATAGTTTACATATAAGTAGGCTGTCCGGTTTTAGGTTTAAACCTATAATAACTGAAAAACCCCACTGAAAGAGAAATAGCCCTCACCAGTGAAAACATATAAACACTGAAAAAACACCTGCACAACCACAAACTAAATGCCATTTAAAGAAAGGAAAAAGAGAGAGAAAGAGTCCTTTTTTTTCTTCCTGAAGGGCCAATACTATGTAACTTTGTTATACAAGCTTGCAGTAAGAAGGTCTGGACTAACATTATTCTGTCTTGTTTTATTATTTTATAAACTGTAGAGAATCAGGAAATATCAAAATAATATTTGATATTTGGCTGCGTCTGATTCTTTCACTGATAGGTAAAATGGCTGGTTTCATAAGAATCTTTTCTAATATGTGTCATCACATTTACCCACAGAGAATGGGTAAAAACCCTTAATACATCAGCCCCCAGTTTCTAGTGAGTCAGTATTGATAGTAGGCGAATTGCCAACACCTCAGGCTTTAAACATTAAAAGCAAGGAATAGTGACAAGTATATGTGAAAAGATCGCTATCACCAAGCATCTGGGATAGTGGTTAAAACATGACACCAGACTTTTGGAAAACATGGAACACAGTGTCACTTGGAATGCTCTGCAAAAAGGTTCTTTCCAAGTTCAACAAAAATTGGAGTGATATTGTTTGTATTTGCAGTGATTCAGCTACGTATATGAAAAAGTTGTGTGATAACCTGTCAAAATTGATACCTGAGCTGAAGTGCTTCCCTGTAAGAGATCCTTGCCACTTGTTAGATGGTATGCTGAAAGCATCTTTACAATCTTCAGAGTTAATGAGGAATGCTATTGACTTTTTAGTCCATTCTGGTGCACTGTTTTCTTATGCACAGGAACTAAAACGCAAATATTTATCATTTCATGCTTTGTGTGGCATCCAAGAAAGAGTCATCCCAACTGTGTCCCTTAGCTGATGGTTCTCAATCCAAGGGGCTATGAATGCTATATTATCCATGTGGCAACCGTTTACAGAATTTTTGCTGAGTGATGATGCCAAAGGCAAGAAATGTGAGGATCTTTGGTCACATATTGATAGTGATGTGAAAAAAAGTACACTCTACTGCATTCTTAGATTTTTACAGGAAAACATAACTGCTTTAGTGGACATAATAAAAAAACTAGAGTCTGAAAACACCCTTGTCTGCCAGGTGTTCAGCATAATTGGTGTAGATGTGAAACATCTCCTTGAGAGTAGGCTGGGCGACACCTTTAGTGACTTTGGCACTGCAACATGTTCCATGTTAGAGTGCTTGCCACTTGGTAAGCAAAGCAATGGTGAAGAGCAATTCAGGAACTTTTGTTTTACAACGTATGGGAAATGGCTTGCAATTATGCATAGAAATGTCCCTTCACCACCAATGGCATTTGAAGTCAATGAAACCTCACTGTAGTACTCTGTTCTAGATCCCTTCCGTAAAGGGGAATTTCCTCCGTAGTTTCAAAAGTGCTGCTTCATTTTTGACCGCTTCAATAACTCTGAGGGCATAAGCGCTGAGATCAGCGCAAATGTTGCAGAACCTGCCCAGAGAATCGCAATCTTCAAGTGAACCAGTATTGGCATGGAAAGCTATGTCAGTGGCCAGAGTTAACAAATTGTGTACTGGCTGTTTTGACGTTGCCCATCTCAAGTGCCAATGTTGAGAGGGCCTTTTCACGGAAATTTACATGGGAAGGAAAGAGCAAGCACACATGACCAAAGACTCACAGAAGAAGTATTGTATGGTGCACTACAATAAGTTTAATTTGCAAAAATCTATTTGGACCTCATATACACTATACTTACACTGTCTTTATACCATGCGCTATCAGTGCAGAAAACAAGCAATAATAAAAGCACAACGTTCCATAAACACCGGAAAAACACTGTTTCTGTAGTTTTTAATGGCGCGAAAATGTGTAACCACTGATAACCACTGTTTTTTTAAGGTATTGAAATCACTTGAAAACACTGAAAAACCCCCACCAGAATTTACCAAAAATAGAAACTGAAAACAGGAAAGCCTACATATAAGTCATTTGATTATATGCTTTTGGGTCTCTGTTTTATTTTATTTATCACAATGTGTACTTATGACCATAACATATGTTTCTATAAGTGCCTTCACTACTGTAATATTGGTTAAAATATAAAATTTAAATAAATAAAAAAAAAAAAAATACATAAAAACTACCCAAAAATATTAATAAAAATAAATAAATAAATGAGCTTTATGTGCATCAACACTTGAATACATGAGTTTCTAAATATTACCCATGCAAGTGTACATATGGGACTTTATATAATACATTTTTAACTCTTTATTATTTTCCATACACATGTATACCTTTTTAGGTCGAGCCTGAGCCAGCGAGCAAGCGCTGCTCGGGCGATCTATTGTAGGTAGAGTACAAAGGAGAAGCCCTGCCCATATTTTTCATTGGCTTGTGTCTTTGTCCTTCGTAAATGCTGGTGTTTGATTCCTTAATAGGCTTGTTAGTCCCTCCTGAGCATGGCCATGTCGTCATTTGTATCCTCCCATGGCTACTGGCCCCTTTACTTGGTTGTTACACGGTACGTGTACTTTTTTTTAAATTGAGCTTCTCCTACATTAGGCACAATTACGTGCTTCGCTTACATTCAGCGTGCCATGCCTGCTTTCACTTTCGAAGCAGGGACAATGGCGGCTGTTTGTTTGCAATGCCATATGTCTCACATTCAAATGCAAGACCTATGGCATTGCAAATATTTATTTGTTTAAACGTCTTTAGCGCACAAAGGAAAGGAACATGAAGGCAGGAGGCTCCGAGCGAGGTGTTCCTTCTCTCCGCTCCTCAGAGTGCCGGGGACGCCGCAACACAGCGACCTGGTGTCATTTGTGGGGCGCTATATCATTTCAAGGGTAGGCAGGGTGTGCTGAGAGGACAGAGCATCGTCTTCGGCACAGCTTCCCAAATGGCAGAGCAAAGCTTGACACAGAGCTTTATGCAGGAATCTGAGGTGTGGAGACAAAAACGTCTCCGAAATGAGAGCTGTTATGGGAGCCGGTGAGTGCCCCCTTCACACGGCACAGCCCCTCTCTGAGCAAAGGAGCCCTCACTTCCGTTGCATGTAGACTTCTGCCCCCGTTCGCGTTTTAGGATTTTATTTTTAATGCCCTTGCTATGTCAAAATTAAAATTCACCTGTGACACTCCCACCCCCAACCCACACCACACACTTTCACCCCACCCACACACTCAGATCGCAGACATTTTCATTTTCTGCCAGAAGTGATTTATATCACCTTGGGGGTCCTCAGAAGTTGACAACATTTTTGTTGTTAATCGGCTTCATTGCGGTGCTGAAATCTGTTTTACAGAAGGATCGCCAATGTCATTTCTATTGCGAATATAGAGAAAAACATCAACAGAGATGTAATTGTTTTTATTTAATAAATAAATGGGCGTAATAGTTTTTATTTGAACATAAATAAATAAATAAACTCCGATCTATGAGATACGATAGGAGTGTGTTGGGTTGTCGTAGTATGCTTAAACTAACAACTAGTGATGCTTTTTCTCGCAGGGCACTTTGCTCAGATTGTTACCACCTGTCTCAACATTCGATGGACAGTTCTTACTTATTTGGGAGAAAGTTATCATTCTTGTCAATTACGTTTGATTTAAAAAAAAGAGTGCGCTGCATGTACCTTAAACTCGAGCAGAAATTTCCATTACATCAGCAAAATATTTTTGTGTGTTCTGTCTTTGGCAGCTCACTTATATTTCTTTGGGCCCCAATTGCTCCCATAGTTAGTCTGTAAGCACTATTTACTTTATTGAGTTTCTCTTACTGCAGGCCGGACATGCGCTGCTTCAGCTGAAACTGCTTGTGTGTTTTTAGGCAGCACGGCTGCCCCTGTAACACGGGCGCCTGCTTTCAATCACTTTAACCCAGTATTATCTCATGTCTGTTTCAACCCCCCCCCAGTAAAATGGATTTAGAAATGATAAGCGAATTAGGTCATGTGAATTCCAGGTAGCACATAATCCTGTGCTAATGGGCTGAAGCTGACAACAGCACATCTGTGTTACATGTCATCTGTACTAAAGCCACCTGACAGGTTGTTTTCAAAACCCTGTTTTATTAACAACAACAACACCACCAATACCACCACCACCAATACCACCACTGCCACCAATACCACCACCAACAATACCACCACCAATACCACCACCACCACCACCAATGCCACCACCACCAATACCACCATAACCACCAATAACACCACCAATATCACCAATACCAATACTACCACTACCAATACCACCACCAATACCACCACCAATACCACCACCACCAATACCACCACCACCAATACCACCACCTCCACCAATACCACCACCACCAATACCACCACAACCACCATCAATACCACAACCTCCACCCCCACCAATACCACCACCAATACCACCACCACTACCAATACCTCCACCTCCACCAATACCACAACACCACATCCACCAACACCACCAATACTACCACCACCACCAATACCACCACTACCACCACCAATACCATCACCACCAATACCACCACCAACACCAATACCACCATCACCACCAATACCACCACAATACCACCACCACAACCACCATCAATACCACCACCTCCACCACCACCAATGCCACCACCAATACCACTAATACCACCACCAATACCACCACCACCAATACCCCCACCACCACCACCAGCACCACCAATACCACCACCACAAATATCACCACCACCACCAATACCACCACCACCACCAAACAAACCACCACCACAAATACCACCACCACCAATACTACCACCAAAACCACCACCACCAATACCAATACCACCACCAATACCAATTCCACCACCAATACCACCACCAATACCAATACCAATTCCACCACCAATACCACCACCAATACAAATTCTACCACCAATACCACCAAAATACCACCACTATCAATACCACCGCCACCATCAAAACCACCACCACCACCAATACCACCACCAATAACACTACCACCACCAATACCAATACCACTACCACCACCAAAACCACCACCACCACCAATGCCGCCACCACCAATACCACCACCGCCACCAATACCACGACCACCACTGACACTGTCAATACCACCACCACCATCAATACCACCATGACCAATACAACCACCACCAAATCCACTACCACCAATACCACCACCAATAACACCAGCAGCACCATCAATACCATCACCTCCACCACCACCACTACCGCCATCAATACCACCAATACCACCTCCAATATCACCATCACCACCACAAACACCACCAATACCACCACCAGCACCAATACCAACACCCAATACCACCACCACCAACTATACCACCAACACCAATACAAATACCACCACCACCAATACCAATACCGCCACCAATACCACCACCATCACCATTACCACCACCACCAATACCACCACGTCCACCACCAATACCACTACCAGTATCACTGCCACCAACACCACCAATATCACCACCACCACCAATACCACCACCACCAACACCACCAATGCCAATATGACCACCAATACCACCACCACCAATACCACCACCACCATTACCACCACTGCCAATACCACCACCAATACCACCACCACCAATATCACCACCAATACCACCACCACCAATACCACCCCCACCACCAATACCGATACCACCACTACCAATACCATCACCACCATCAATACCACCACCAATACTACCAATACCACCACAAACACCAATATCACCAACACCAATACAACCACCACCGCCAATAGCACCACTACAACCATCACCAATACTACCACCACCAATACCACCATTACCACCACCATCAACACCAATACCACCACCACCAATATCAAAACCACCACCAATACCACCACCAATACCACAACTAATACCACCACCACCAATACCACCTCCACCACTAATACCACTACCAATACCACCAATACCAATACCACCACCACCAATATCACCACCACCAATACCACTAATATCACCACTACCACCGCCAATACCACCAATATCACCACTACCACCACCACCAAAACCACCACTTCCAGCATCACCAATACAACCACCACCAATACCACCACCACCAATACCACCACCACCGGTACCACCACCACCAATACCAATACCACTACCAATACCAATACCACCACCAATACCACCACCACCAATACCACCACCACTACCACCACCAATACCAGCAATACCATCACCAATACCACCACCACCAATACCACCACCACCAATGCCACAACCAATACCACCATCACCAATACCACCACCACCACCAATACAACCAATACCAACACCAATACCACCACCACCAATGCAACCACCAATACCACCAATACTACCACCATCACCAATACCACCACCAGCAATACCACCACCAGCAATACCACCCATACCAATATCACCACCACCAATGACAACTCCACCACCACCAATACCAGTACCACCACCAATACCAACACCACCAATACCAATGCAACCACCACCACCAAAACCACCACCACCACCAATACCACCACCAATACCAATACCACCACCAATACAAATTCCACCACAAATACCACCACAATACAACCACCACCAATATCACCACCACCACCATCAATACCACCACCTCCACTACCACCAATATGAACACCAATACCACCACCACCACTACCAATACCACCACCACCACCAATACTACCACCAACACCACCAATACCACTACCACCAATACTACCACCATCACCAATACCACCACCAGCAATACCACCACCAGCAATACCACCCATACCAATATCACCACCACCAATGACAACTCCACCACCACCAATACCAGTACCACCACCAATACCAACACCACCACCACCACCAATACCACCACCACCAATGCCACAACCAATACCACCATCACCAATACCACCACCACCACCAATACAACCAATACCAACACCAATACCACCACCACCAATGCAACCACCAATACCACCAATACTACCACCATCACCAATACCACCACCAGCAATACCACCACCAGCAATACCACCCATACCAATATCACCACCACCAATGACAACTCCACCACCACCAATACCAGTACCACCACCAATACCAACACCACCAATACCAATGCAACCACCACCACCAAAACCACCACCACCACCAATACCACCACCAATACCAATACCACCACCAATACAAATTCCACCACAAATACCACCACAATACAACCACCACCAATATCACCACCACCACCATCAATACCACCACCTCCACTACCACCAATATGAACACCAATACCACCACCACCACTACCAATACCACCACCACCACCAATACTACCACCAACACCACCAATACCACTACCACCAATAATACCACCACCACCAATACCACCATCACCACCAATACCACCACAATACCACCACCTCCAATACTGCCACCACCACCACCACCATCAATACCACCACCTCCACCACCACAAATACCACCACAAATACCACCAATAACACCACCACCACAACCACCAGCACCACCAATACCACCACCACAAATACCACCACCACCACCAATACCACCACCATCAATACCACCACCACCAATATCAATAACACCACCAACAATACCAATACCACCGCCAATACAAATTCCACCACCAATACCACACCAATACCACCACCACCACTATAACCACCTCCACCAATACCGCCAATGCCAATACGACCACCAATACCACCACCACCACCACCAATACCACCACTGCCAACACCACCACCAATACCAACACCATCAATACCACCACCACCACAACCAATACAACCACCAAAACCACCAATACCACCACCAATACCACCACCACCAATATCACCACCAATACCACCACCGCCAATACCACCCCCACCACCAATACCGATACCACCACCACCAATACCATCACCACCATCAATACCACCACCAATACTACCAATACCACCACAAACACCAATATCACCAACACCAATACAACCACCACCGCCAATAGCACCACTACCACCATCACCAATACTACCACCACCAAGACCACCATTACCACCACCATCAACACCAATACCACCACCACCAATACCAAAACCACCACCAATACCACCACCAATACCACAACTAATACCACCACCACCAATACCAATACCACCTCCACCACTAATACCACTACCAATACCACCAATACCACCACCACCAATACCACCACCACCAATACCACTAATATCACCACTACCACCACCAATACCACCAATATCACCACTACCACCACCACCAAAACCACCACTTCCACCATCACCAATACAACCACCACCAATACCACCACCACCAATACCACCACCACCGGTACCACCAATACCAGCAATACCATCACCAATACCACCACCACCACCAATACCACCACCACCAATGCTACAACCAATACCACCACCACCACCAATACAACCAATACCAACACCAATACCACCACCACCAATGCAACCACCAATACCACCAATACTACCACCATCACCAATACCACCACCAGCAATACCACCACCAGCAATACCACCCATACCAATATCACCACCACCAATGACAACTCCACCACCACCAATACCAGTACCACCACCAATACCAACACCACCACCACCACCAATACCAGTATCACCACCAATACCAATGCAACCACCACCACCAAAACCACCACCACCACCAATACCACCACCAATACAAATTCCACCACAAATACCACCACAATACAACCACCACCAATATCACCACCACCACCATCAATACCACCACCTCCACTACCACCAATATGAACACCAATACCACCACCACCACTACCAATACCACCACCACCACCAATACTACCACCAACACCACCAATACCACCACCACCAATAATACCACCACCACCAATACCACCATCACCACCAATACCACCACAATACCACCACCACGAATACTGCCACCACCACCACCATCAATACCACCACCTCCACCACCACAAATACCACCAATAACACCACCACCACAACCACCAGCACCACCAATACCACCACCAATACCACCACCACAAATACCACCACCACCAATAACACCACCATCAATACCACCACCACCAATATCAATAACACCACCAACAATACCAATACCACCGCCAATACAAATTCCACCACCAATACCACACCAATACCACCACCACCACTATAACCACCTCCACCAATACCACCAATGCCAATACGACCACCAATACCACCACCACCACCACCACCAATACCACCACTGCCAACACCACCACCAATACCAACACCACCAATACCACCACCACCACAACCAATACAACCACCAAAACCACCAATACCACCACCAATATAACCAACACCAATACCACCACCACCAATAACATCACCACCAGTACCACCAAAACCACCACCACCAATACCAATACCACCACCAATACCATCACCAATACCACCACCAATACTACCACCACCACTACCAACACCACCAATACCACCACCAATACCACCCCTACTCCAATACCGATACCACCCAACCAATACCACCACTACCATCAATACCACCACCAATAGTACCAATACCACCACAACCACCAATATCACCACCACCAATACCATCAACACCGCCAATAGCACCACTATCACCATCACCAATACTACCACCACCAATACCACCACTACCCCCACTACCACCACCATCACCACCAATACCACCACCAATACCAATACCACCACCACCAATACGACCAACACCACCAATACCTTCACCAACACCACCACCAATACCACCACTAATACCACCACCACCACCAATACCAAAACCACCACCACAACCAATACCACCACCAATACCACTGATACCAATACCACCACCACCAATACCACCACCACCAATACCACCATCACCAATACTACCACCACCAATAGTACCACTACCACCACCATCACCATCAAGACCACCACCAATACCACCACCACCAATACGACCAACACCACCAATACCACCACTAATACCACCACCACCAATACCAATACCACCACCACAACCAATACCACCACCAATACCACCACCACCGGTACCACCGCCACCAATACCAATAGCACTACCAATACCAGCATCAATACCACCACCACCAATACCACCACCAATAACCCAATACCATAACCAATACCACCAATACCACCAGCACCAATACCACCACCACCAATGCCACAACCAATACCACCACCACCAATACCACCACCAGTACCACCACCACCAACACCACCACAATAATACCACCACCACCAATGCAAGCACCAATACCACCACCACCAATACCACCACCACCAATACCACCACCAGCAATACCACCCATACCAATTCCACCACCACCAATGACATTTCCACTACCACCAATACCAGTACCACCACCAATAGCAACACCACCACCAACACCAGTACCACCACCAATACCAATGCAACCACCACCACCAAAACCACCACCACCACCAATACCACCACAACCACCAATACCACCACTAGCACCAATATCAGCACCAATATCACCACCAATACCACCACCAATACAAATTCCACCACCAATACCACCACCACCAATACCACCACCATCAATACCACCACCTCCACCACCATCAATACGGACACCAATACCACCACCACCACCAATACTACCACTAACAACACCAATGCCACCACCAATACCACCACCACCAATACCACCACCACCACCAATACCACCATCACCACCAATACAACCACAATACCACCACCACGAATACCGCCACCACCACCACCATCAATACCACCAAGTCCACCACCACCACCACCAATATCACCACAAATACCACCAATACCACCACCAATACCACCACCACAACCACCAACACCACCAATACCACCACCAATACCACCACCACCAATACTACCACCACCAATACCACCACCACCAATATCATTAACACCACCACCAATACCACCACTACCCCCACTACCACCACCATCACCACCAATACCACCATCAATACCATTACCACCACCACCAATACGACCAACACCACCAATACCTTCACCAACACCACCACCAATACCACCACTAATACCACCACCACCACCACCAATACCAAAACCACCACCACAACCAATACCACCACCAATACCACTGATACCAATACCACCACCACCAATACCACCACCACCAATACCACCATCACCAATACTACCACCACCAATAGTACCACTACCACCACCATCACCATCAAGACCACCACCAATACCACCACCACCAATACGACCAACACCACCAATACCACCACTAATACCACCACCACCAATACCAATACCACCACCACAGGGCTCCTCTTTGAGCCCTCTGCTCTTCAATTTGTATGTACTACCTTTGGCTGTTCTAGCCAAGAGCAGAGGATTGACTGTGGTCTCCTATGCCGACGACATGCAGCTGGTGGTAGCCCTATCGAGCAACTCTAAGTACGACGCCTCGAAGTTTCGAGGCGATCTTGCTGCAGTTGCCGGGTGGATGACAGCTAACTGCCTCCAGCTGAATGCTAGTAAGTCAGAGGTGTTGCTGGTGGGTAAGGATCACGGTTTATGGAATGAGTACTGGTGGCCCACGAACTTAGGCACCCCCTCCTCCTAAACAGGCAGTGAAGAACTTGGGGGTATGGATGGACGCCTCTCTCGATTTCCAGACCCAAACAAAGAAGGTGGCGGGTACCTGCTTTGGTTTGCTGCGCGGTCTCAAACCTATTTTGGGCTTCTTTGATGCCCCGACTAGACAGATTATCATTCAGGCCTTGATTATATCGAGGCTTGATTACGCGAACTCTCTGTATCTGGGGGCCAACAAGGCTGAAGTACTCAGGTTACAGAGAGTTCAGAACGCTGCAGCAAGATCTCTACTGGGTCTGCGTAAAGTCTGCTTGGTGGCTAATACAATCCGCCGCCTCCATTGGCTGCCTGTAGCGCAACGGATTGAGTTTAAGGCCCTCTGTTTAGCTTTTAAAATTTTGAAGGCCCCTCTCCCAACATTCTGACGGATTTGTTATCCTTTTATGTCCCCTCCCGTCAGCTTCGCTCCATGGGCCAACATTTATTAGTTGTCCCCCGGGTCAGGAGGACCCGGGCTGGAGGTCGTTCCTGCCGGTACAGAGCAGCTATTCTCTGGAACTCACTGCCCCTATGTATTCGTGGTCTCAGTAATCTCTCCGAATTTAGGAAGGCTATTAAAACTTTTCTATTCCCCGCTCTGTAGGTCTCTTGGCTTCTCCTTTGCGCTGTTATTTCCCATTTGTTGTTTAGCGCCGGGACGCCTCTTGGCCGGGGCAGCTGTTGCACTCTATAAATTTCTCAAATACAAATACAAATACCACCACCAATACAAATTCCACCACCAATACCACATCAATACCACCACCACCACTATAACCACCACCACCAATACCACCACCACCACCAATACCACTACCACGTACACCACCAATACCACCACCACCACCAATACCACCACCACCAATACCACCACTGCCAATACCACCACCAATACCACCACCAATAGCACCACAACCAATACCACCACCAATACCACCACCAATACCATCACCAATACCACCACCAATACTACCACCACCACTAACAACACCACCAATACCACCACCAATACCACCCCCACTCCAATACCGATACCACCACAACCAATACCACCACTACCATCAATACCACCACCAATACTACCAATATCACCACAACCACCAATATCACCACCACCAATACCACCAACACCGCCAATAGCACCACTATCACCATCACCAATACTACCACCACCAATACCACCACTACCACCACCATCACCACCAATACCACCACCAATACCAATACCACCACCACCAATACGACCAACACCACCAATACCTTCACCAACACCACCACCAATACCACCACTAATACCACCACCACCAATACCAAAACCACCACCACAACCAATACCACCACCAATACCACTGATACCAATACCACCACCACCAATACCACCACCACCAATACCACCACCACAAATACCACCACCAATAGTACCACTACCACCACCATCACCATCAAGACCACCACCAATACCACCACCACCAATACGACCAACACCACCAATATCACCACTAATACCACCACCACCAATACCACCACCACAACCAATACCACCACCACAACCAATACCACCACCAATACCACCACCCCCGGTACCACCGCCACCAATACCAATACCACTACCAATACCACCACCAATACCACCACCACCAATACCACCACCAATACCCCAATACCATAACCAATATCACCAATACCACCACCACCAATACCACCACCACCAATGCCACAACCAATACCACCACCACCAATACCACCACCAATACCACCAACACCACCACAATAATAACACCACCACCAATGCAACCACCAATACTACCGCAATACCACCGATACCACCACCACCAATACCACCACCACCAATACCACCACCAGCAATACCACCCATACCAATACCACCACCACCAATGACAATTCCACCACCACCAATACCAGTACCACCACCAATACCAACACCACCACCAACACCAGTACCACCACCAATACCAATGCAACCACCACCACCAAAACCACCACCACCACCAATACCACCACCACCACCAATACCATCACTAGCACCAATATCACCACCAATATCACCACCAATACCACCACCAATACCAATACCACCACCAATACAAATTCCACCACCAATACCACCACCACCAATACCACCACCATCAATACCACCACCTCCACCACCTCCAATACGGACACCAATACCACCACCACCACCAATACTACCACTAACAACACCAATGCCACCACCAATGCCACCACCACCAATACCACCACCACCACCAATACCACCATCACCCCCAATACAACCACAATACCACCACCACGAATACCGCCACAACCACCACCATCAATACCACCAAGTCCACCATCACCACCAATACCACCACAAATACCACCAATACCACCACCAATACCACCACCACAACCAATACCACCACCAATACCACCACCACCAATACTACCACCACCAATACTACCACCACCAATACCACCACCACCAATATCATTAACACCACCACCAATACCACCACCAATACAAATTCCACCACCAATACCACATCAATACCACCACCACCACTATAACCACCACCACCAATACCACCACCACCACCAATACCACTACCATGTACACCACCAATACCACCACCACCACCAATACCACCAACACCAATACCACCACTGCCAATACTACCACCAATACCACCACCACCAAAACCACCAATAGCACCACAACCAATACCACCACCTAAACCACCAATACCACCACCAATATCACCACCAATACAACCAACACCAATCCCACCACCACCACCAATACCACCACCACCACCAATAACAATACCACCACCACCAATACCATCACCAAAACCACCACCACCAATCCCACCACCACCAATACCACATCACCAATACTACCACCAATACTACCACCACCACCAATACCACCACCACCAATACCCATACCACCACCACCAATACCACCAATACCACCACCACCACCAATACTACCAATTCCACCACCACCACCAATTCCACCACCACCACCAATTTCACCACCACCAGTACCACCACCACCACCAATAGCACCACTACCACCATCACCAATATCACCACCACCACCACCAATAACACCACTGCCACCACCACCACCACCACTACCACCATCACCAATACCACCACCACCAATACCACCACTATCACCACTATCACCACCAATACCACCACCACCAATACCAATACCACCACCACCAATATGACCAACACCACCAATACAACCACTAATACCACCACCACCACCACCAATACCACCACCACTACCACCACCAATACCACCACCACCAATACCACCACCACCAATACCACAAATATCACCACTACCACCACCACCAACAATACCACCACTACCACTACCAATACCACCACTACCGGTACCACCACCACCACCAATACTAATACCACTACCAATACCACCACCAATACCACCACCAATGCCACAACCAATGCCACAACCAGTACCACCACCACCACCAATATCACCACCACCAACACCACAAATACCACCAACACCACCAATACCACCATCACCAATACCACCACCACCACCAATATCACCACCACCACCAATACCACCACCACCAATACCACCACCACCAATTCCACCATCACCACCAAAATCACCAAAATACCATTACCACCAATACCGCCACCACCAATACCACCACCAACACCAATTCCCCCACCACCATTTCCACTGACACCACCAATACCACCACCAATACTACCACCAATACCACCACCACCAATACCACCACAATACCACCACCAATACTGCCACCACCACCATCAATACCACCATCAATACCACCACCTCCACCACCACCAATACCACCTCCACCAATATCACCACCACCAATACCACAAATACCACCACCACCAATACCACCACCACCAAAACTACCACTACCAATACCACCACCACCAATGCCACCACCACCCATACCAATACCACCACCACCAATACCAATACCACCAACAATACCACCACCAATACAAATTCCACGACCAATACCATGACCAATACCACCACCAATACCACCACCGCTATTACCACCACCACCAATACCACCAACACCACTTACACCAACACCACCAATACCACCACCACCACTAATACCACCACTGCCAATACGACCACCAATACCACCACCACCACCAATACCACCACCACCAATACCACCACTGCCACTACCACCACCAATACCATCAATACCACCACCACCAATACCACCACCACCACAACCAATACCACCACCACCAATACCACCACCAATAGAACCACCACCAATACCACCACACCCAATACCCCTAACAAATACCAATACCACCACCACCAATACGACCAATACCACCACCAATACCACCACCACCACAAATACCACCACCAATACCAACACCACCAATACCACCACCAATACCACCACCAATGCCACCACCACCAATACCAATATAACCACCACCACCAATACCACCACCACCAATACCACCACCAATACCATCACCAATACTACCACCACCACCACCACCAATACCACCACTAATACCACCACCAATACCATCACCACCACCAATACTACCAATACCACTACCACCACCAATATCACCACCAAAAATACCACCACCACTGCCAATAACCCCACTACCACCACCACCACCAATACCACCAATATCACCACTACCATCACCACCATAAACCAATACCACCGCTACCACCATCACCAATGCCACCACCACCTATCCCACCACTACCACCACCACCAATACCATCACCAATATGACCACCATATATACCAATACCACCACCACCAATGCGACCAATACCACCACCACCACCACTAATACCACCACAAATACCACCACCATCACAAATACCAATACCACCACCATCAATACCACCACGTCCACCAATACCACCACCAATACCACCACCACCACCACCATCACCACCACCACCAATACCACCACCACCAATACCACCAGTATCACCACTACCACCACCACCAATACCACCACTACCACCATCAGTAATACCACCACCACTACTAACACCACTACCACCACCACCAATACCACCAACAATACCACCACCACCACCACCACCACCAATACCAATACCACCACCAACACCAATACCACCACCACTAATACCACAAATACCATCACCAATACTACCAATATCACCACCACCAATACCACCACCAATACCACCACCACCAATATCACCACCACCAATACCACCACCACCAAAACCACCATCACCACCAATACCACCACCAATACCACCGATACTACCACCACCAGCAATACCACCCATACCAATACCACCACCACCAATACCACCACCATCAATACCATTACCACCACCAATACCAATACCAACACCACCAATACCACCACCAATACCACCACCAATATCACCACCAATACCACCACCACCACCAATACCAACACTAACACCAATACCACCACCACCATTATGGCCACAATGCAACTACAACCAACAGTACCACTACCAACACCATCAATACCACCACCTCCACCACGACCAATACCACCAATTCCACCACCACCAATACCATCACCACCAATACCATCACCACCACCAATACCAACATCACCACCAATACCACTACCACCAATACCACCACCACCAATACCGCCACCAGCACCGCCATCAATACCACCACCTCCACCACCACCAATACCACCACCAATACCACCACCAATACCACCAATATCACCAACACCACCAATACCACCACCACCACGAATTCCACCACCACCAATACCACCAACACCAATATCACCACCAATACCACCACCACCAATACCACCACCACCACCAATACCACCATCACCACCAATACAACCACAATACCATGAACACCAATACCACCACCACCAATACCACCACCACCAATACCACCAATATACCACCACCAATACCACCACCACCACCACCACCAATACCACCATCACCACCAATACCACCACAATACCACCACCACCACCATTACCACCACCTCCACCACCACCAATACCACCACCAATACCACCACCACCACCAATATCACCACCACCAACACCACCAATACCACCACCACCACGAATACCACCACCACCATCACCAATACCACCACCACTAATACCACCACCACCACCAATACTACCACTACCAATACCACCACCACCACCAATACCACCACCACCCATACCAATACCACCA